>JAJIBD010031847.1:0-30859 GCA_021461705.1 Cryptotis parvus
AACATTCAGCCCTGGCTATCTAATCTCAGCCACAAAGAAGCATCTGTCGACAGAGCTAGAGCCTGTCACTCAGTGAAAAACTTTGCCAGAACCAAGGCACACAGGCAGGAAAGTAGTAAGGGAGAAGCAGCTGCTGGAAGGAACATCTGCCTGGAAGCCTGGGGTGTGGATCTCTCGGGGGAACGCCTGTCCTGACAGCTTGCCCTGGAGGAATGAATCCTTCAGCTCTCTCACCACCCTCCAGAGTCCTGAGTTGTCTGGTAATAGGATTTGTGCATATTTTTCTGGAGGAGGTGGGGGCAGAGCTGGGGTAGGGATGCAGAGATCCCATTCAGTTTCCTGTGTGTGAAGCAAGTTTTCTACCACTGAGCTCCAGTTGCTCCAGACAGCACGCACGGCCCTGAGAAATTCAGCGCACTGTGTGTTGGGGAATGGAGGTCACTTGTGTCTGGAGAACGGAAGTGGTTCTCAGTGGACTGGAATGAAATGATGACCCAGGACGTCACAGAGAGTCCAGCGCCACTGCTGAGCTCATTTGGCTGTTTCAAAGCCCTGTTGTCTCCTACTTCGACAGTGACTCTGGGAGGTACTTGAGTTTCCAAGGTTCTCCCAGCCAGCCCCAGACACTCATGATCCTTGCCTGCCAAGTGGCATTTTAGAACCAATAGTTAGTTACCTCTCAGGGTAGACATCGCCCACGGATCCGGCTTTCTCTGTCCCATGGTATTTGAGATGACTGGTCTTTTTTTTTCCTTAGCTCCAAATTCACCCATAATTCGAGTTTGACTTTCACCTGTAGCTGGAGACTGTGATTGAGGATATAGAAACATCTTGACCAAAGTTAGCCCCCTGTTGTTCCCCATCTTTTGTTGTTGCCTCTTGTTTAATGTATGCGGATACATCAAAGGGACTTTTGTGATCATCACAACTGATCATCTGTTCTGAAAAGGAGATTTAGGGGATACCGCCTGTATTTTTAATAAAAGATAGTATTCTTTTTGTAGACTTTTGTTTAAATAGCAGTTTCAGCTTGGCAGAACCTTTATACTTCTCCCCACCGAGAAAAACCTCTTCTTAGAAGCAAAGGGGATGAAGTCCTACCTAAAACTAGCCTTGGATTTTTTTTGGGGGAAGAGGAGAAGAAGTTGGGCCATACCTGGTTGTGCTCTCAGGGCTAGCTCCTGCCTCTGTGCTCAGTGATCACTCTGGCAGGTCTAGGGACCTTCTATAGTGCCAGAGATGAAAACCAGGCTGCCCTGGTGCAAGGCAAATGCTCTACCCATTGTGCTATCTCTCTGGCCCCTTCTGCAACTTTTTAATGTAGTCACAGTGCTACTTCTGGATTTCCTTCTAATAGTTCTCAAATTCTGCATTTCGTCCTGGCTTACCTGGGATCAGCCAGGTGCAAGGCAGTTCCTCACCTGCTGTACCATCTCACCGCCCCTCAGATTTGCTTCTTAAGATATAAATTGAGCCGAGGAGATATTGCTAAAAGATAAAGCACATGCAGGGGCTGTGGGTTTGATTCCTGGCACTGCCTGGTTCCCTGATCACTGTGGGAGCAACCCTCATGCATTGAGCTGTAAGTAATGCCCTGCAAATAATACTTTTAGAATGCTGGAATTCCTAAAAAAAAAAAAAGTACCTGATTCGGTTTCCAGATTATATAAATAAAATACACAGCCCGCATAGAGTTAGAGCTATTTCTTCAACAGGGTAGCCATGTATGGTTATCCAAATTTAATTAGAACGAGTATAATTAAGAAGCCACTTCTTAGTTGTACTGGCCACATTTTGGTGCTTTAGTGCTGCTCTCCTGGACAGCATAGCCACAGAGCAGTGGCAGGGCTGGACAGCGATGGTAAGAGGAATGACCAGACCTTGTCTAAATATTTCTTTTCCTCTCTAGTGAAAACGCAGCTGTGTAAGCCGAAAGTGTGTCCTCAGTTTTCCTCTGTGCCATGAGTCAGAGCTCGCCAGGATGAGTCCTCTCTTAGGGCTTTGAGGAAGAGCAGTGAGATCTCTTGGTGACTGATACCTCAGAACTAATTCCGTGCCCATGACCTTGAGGGCTTTCCATTTCTTGAAAATACAGGAACGTCAGCTTTGTTTTCACCAGTCTCCCAGGACTTGGCACATATCTACGCACTTGATAAATGTTGTGACTGAAGAAATGATAGAACATACTGATCAGCACCGGAGTTTTGACCTGCTCGTTTCCGACCTGGGCCGGTTCACCCCCCTCCTTAGGGCAACCTGGTGGTCCTCCGGCTCCCGGAGGGTCACCATATTGATGCCGAACTTAGTGCGGACACCCGATCGGCATAGCACACTACAGCCCAGAACTCCTGAACTCAAGCGATCCTCCAGCCTCAGCCTCCCGAGTAGGTGGGACTACAGGCATGCACCACCGCGCCCGGCATGGAAAGGATCATGTTGAGTGAAATTAGTCAGAAGGAAAGAGAGAGACATAGAATGCTTTATTTGCATGACATAAATATATCAGGTGGTCTTACCAAAAGTGGAAATTACTGCAAACGTGAGGGAGTCAGAGGTTAGGTAAGACAGAGAAGGGAACATGTGTGAATAAATGTCTAAAGGGCTGATACCAACATAGAACTGAGCATTAAATACAGTCAAAAAAATGCACATGATGGCTTCTAAGTGTATGTAGTGCAACCCACAATGTGTAAGAGAAGGAAAAGAGAGAGAGGGAGAGAGAAAAGAGATAAAGAACCTGCCATTTAGGCAGGCTAAGGGAGGGGGAGGGAATTGGGGACATTGGTGGTGGGAAATGGGCCCTGGTGGAGGGCGGGTGCTGGAACACTATGTGACCGAAACCTCCAAACATCAACAACGTTGTAATTGTATATCTCACGGTGGTATAATAAAATGTTTAATTAAAAAAAAAAGAAATGAAAGAAAACTGACCAGTAGGGGGGTGGACTGGGGGCTCACTGCAGCCCTGTCCACATGCCTCTGGCTTGAGTTTATTTCTGAGAATTCCCTGGGAAACTAAAGGACCCCGTGAAAGTTATTGGGAAGCACTTGACTGTAGAACTCAGAACAGAGTCGAGCCAGTGATTTTGGCCAAGTTCTTCCTCCTTGTTCCTTCTTCCTTCTTTCTCTCAGCTCCATCATTATTATTGAATTGTTAACCTGATTTTGACCTTTTTACATATAAGTCTCTGGTCACCTTTTCTTCAATGCTGTGTATTTGAGGTATTCTAGCTTCAGCGGTGTTGAAGTCATTCTCTTATCCTTGCAGAGGTTCTGTGTCAGTCTCTCCACCAGTGATTCTGGCCTCCTCCACCATTATCCCACAGTCCTCCCCGCTGCCCCTGCCCCGTGGACCCAAGTTCTCTTGGTCATGTCTGAGAGAATTTGTTTGCTTTGGGGATCTTCAAATCACTTTATTTGTTCTCTATTCTCTGCATCTGAGCAAAATCATCTGTATTTTTCTGTTATATTCTGACTCATTTCACCTCCATAGATTATTTTATTTAACCCTCCCAACATTGCTATGACTGTTATTAATTTGGGGGAATTTCAGGGACACACATGGTGATTCTGGGGGATACTCCGAGTTCTGTGCTTAGGGGATTATATGGTGCAGGGATTGAAATACGTGTGTGTGCTGGAAAAATATTTTAACCCCTAGGCTATCTCTCTGCCCCCAATACATTCTTGACGAAATTATTATTATATATTCATTTGAGTTGAGGGAACTGAGTCATAGGATAAATAATGTTTGAAGTATCGTAGCTGGTAAATGATGAGACAGAAATTTAGCCCAGGTGCCTCTAAGGCTTGTCTTAAGCCCGCAGAGAAGCACTACATCCTAATCTTTTTGGCAACCTGTTTGGGTTGGAGATGAATTCTAAAAAGAAATAACTTTGGAATAACTGTGGAGGGTTGGTGGTGATGAGGACCCAGTGGCAGTCAGCGGGGGCAGGGCACAGTAATTATTGTCCTTGGGTTCCCCATATATAGCCTTATATTCCTTTATAAAATCCTTGTTATTCTTGCTAACACTGCAGAACATGAAGCTCCCACTTCTCCAACTGTGTCTTATCTTCCTTCTCTCTTTTGGGCCAGTAACATCCAAGGCATAGGGAGAATTCATTTTGGTTTGAGCAACATTCACCTGCCATGTTTATTACAGGATGCCTGGCCAGAAGAGCTTTGCCACTTAAAGGCTCTCTCGAGTTACTTGGCCTTGTTTTCTTTTTTAAAAAAATATACATACACTTAATAGGAATCTATCCTGTTCTGTTTGTTTATGCCTTCTCCATGTAGTGTCCACAGTATATTTCCAGCTTTGTGCTCAGGGATCACTCCTGGGGAGTGGGGGGAACTTTGGTGGTGCCAGGATTGGAACCATGCCAGCCGGATGCAAGTCAAGTTCCTTCCCTGACTGTCTGCAGTTCTTCCTTGAAGTCAGGGTATCTGCATTTTATTTAGTAACACATTTCAGTGTTTTATTTTACTTCTGAATTCTTACAAAATAAGTCTTTGACAGAGCATTAACAATATCTCAAAGAAATGCAGTTACAGATGAAGGAAAATCTTGGAAGATCAGAAATCTCTAGTGTATGCTGTGGGCAGTGTGAGTCTGTTCAGGTTGTCTACCTGCCCTTGTGTACGATTTTGCTACTCTCGCCACTGGAATTTTTTTTTTTTTTTAGTCTGAACTTAGACCCTGAAGAAGTTAGCAGAAGACGGATGATAAGAATGCGTGATAAAATTAGAATTAGAGACAGACATGGGGCAGAGCTGCCACTGGCTCTCACTGTGCCCAGCCGCTCATGAGGTGCCCGGGAGGGATGGCAGGTTCTAGCTCTGGCCCGCCACCCCAGCAGAGCCTCACAAGCCAGACGACCCCCACTCAATGAGGACCTCCATTTTCCACATCCGACTTCCCCCCCCCCTCGTCAGAACTCCAACCAGCAGACCAGCCTATCACAGCCTGGCTCGCGAGCCGCCTTTGCAGCCGCGCGGTTCATCAATAAATGCTGGATTTTGAGATGACTACAAGAGTATGCTACCTGCACGGCAGAGCCTGGCAAGCTACCCGTGTCGTATTTGATATGCCAGATACCAGTAACAATTATAGACCTCATTCCCATGACCTGATGGAATGGTTTGAGGCTCTTTATGTTCCTGGAGAAAGCAGGTGTCCTTGGCTCCATGAGACAGGTCATATGGAGATGTTACTGGTGCCCGCTGAGCAAATCGACGATGAACGGGAAGACAGTGATACAGTGATACAGTGATAAAATTAGAATATTTGCAATCAGTAAAAATCCTAAAAGTGCTTTAATGAGGCAGCTATAAACAAAATTGTATTGCATATCTTATGTGATTGCTCATAATTTATTCATAAGTTCATTAAAAATGCAGAACTATACATAATTGTTTAATGTGTATTTGACATTTAACTATTGAATTTAAAATTGATCAGTGCAGTGTACTTTCCGGTAGTCTGAAGAGTTCTGGAGCGCGAAACCTTTTTAATAAACCCTCTAATGTTCCTTTTGTCTTTCTGCATCTGACATATGGTCCAACACATGTTAAAAGAGTCTTTTCTGTGTATGCAGTTTAGCCTTAATTCTTAGACAAGCCTCGGCTGTGTGCTTTACTGGTCGGTGTTGGGTGGGTGGGTTGTTTGAGTAAGCCAACAATAAGAAAAAGACACTCAGAGAAGTCAGTGAGCTGGAGGGCGTATTCTTTGCCTGTAGGAGGCCCATGTTTCAGACCCGACTACATGGTTGCCCACACACCACTGAGAGCAAACCTAGGACGCCTACATGCAAGCATTTACTCAAGCCTTTAAAATCATCAACCTGGTCCTAGCGCTTAACATTTCTAAAGAGTTACTTTGTCATTTAAAAGTTCATCTCTTTTTTTCCCATACAAAATATTTTATTTTTTCCTTGGATTCCTTTTCTTTTCTTTTTCTTTTTTTTTTTTTAAGCAGGGGAGATACACCCAGTGGTGCTCAGGTTTCCTTCTGTCTCTGTATTTAGGGATAACTCCTATTGGGGCTCAGGGGATCATGTGGGGTGCCAGGAATCTAACCTGGGTCAGTTACATGCAAAACAAGTATCACGTTAGCTCCTCGCCTGTTTCTTTTTATTATTCTATTTTTATTGAGGTGCTGTGATTTGCCATGCTGCTATGATGGTTTCATGCATATATTGTTCCAGTACCTCCCCCGCTCACAGAATATCTCCAGCAGTGCTCCCACTTTCCTCCAGCAGTGCTCCAAAGTTTTGTCCAGTCCAACCCAGACACAGCTCTGTGGAATCACTCTCCAGCCTCTGCTACCTTTGGCCATTTGTTACTTTCTTTTTTTTGGGGTCACACCCGGCGATTCTCAGGGGTTTCTCCTGGCTCTGCACTCAGGAATTACTCCTGGCGGTGCTCGGGGACCATATGGGATGCCGGGGATCGAACCCAGGCTGGCACAGGCCAGCCGCGAGCAAGGGCAAACACCCTACCTGCTGGGCTATCACCCGCCCGACTTTCTTACAATGTATATTTATATTTACACATGAGAGAAATAATCCTGTCTGTCTCTTTCCTTCCACCTGACTTCACTTAGCTTGATGCTCTCTAGTTCCGGTCACGCAGTGGCCTGGGCATGCAGCTAAGTTGGGGAGCACGTGCCTTGTAAGGTTGAAGCTTTGGGTTTAGTCCCTGTGCTGTTGGGTACGAGTCTTACAATAACAACAATTAAGTAAGTAACTGACTCTCAGTTACCCTAAATAATAACTTCTCTTTATAAAGTCTAGAAGAAAGCATGATACATCAGGAAATAAAGTAAAAAATTAGAGTTATGACTTAAGATCTCGGTACTATCTCTAGTTCTTCCATTTATTTACCATTTGACCTTGAGCAGGACAAATGGCATTTATTGAACTCACTTTTCTTACTACGAGAATTGCTATCAGTGATGCCTGTTATTCAGAATATTTTCCATCATGAAATCTCAGCCCAAAATTCTATTTTTTAGATTGTTTATTTTAAAAGCCATATCATTTTTATGAGTAGAATAAAGGCAAGCTTAATAAGGAGGGCAAATGGGCTGTAGTGCATATTGTCATTCCATAAAAGGTAGCTTATAAAGTGCTTGTAGGAACACGGTTCTCTTGGAGTTCTGGTCTCTGAGGAGACAGATTTGGCTCTGAGGGGAAAATATTATGGATGAAGCTAATTTATGGAGAATGCTGAGGCTAGGGTAAATGGTTACATGCTCAAGATTAGATATAAATGTGAAAGCTACAATAGAAATCCATGCTTCCCACTGGCCCCATTAAAATTGTTTATAAAAAGAGTGTTATATTATTGCCATTCTGCTATATTCTATTTGCACTAGCACTAAGCATGGATCTATAAGACTTATTTGCTTGGAATCACGAAACATGCCTGTTAAAATGTTATATTTGTATTCTTAGTGGTTATCATTGCCCTCTTTCTTGATTCTGACTTACAAAGGTTCAGTATATTTTAAAGTCCCTTAGTTCATTAAAAAAAACTTCTTTGCACATTTTATTCTAAGGTCTATTTCACTTCAAGGGAAGATAATTTATGATTTTGATGAAATCAGACTCTCAGAAATGTCCAGTGTTCACCGATTATTACAAACAGTCCTATTGCTCAGGCTCACCCTTGGCTATCGGATCCCCACCCATTTGCTGGCATCACTTACCTGCTCCCCGTCTAGACTTTATTGCTTCTTACCTCCTGAATTATTCCTTCTCAATTCTAGAAGGGCATCAGATATCCTCTGTGTCGCTTAATGAATGCAGAAAATTAAGTCCTTTCTTATACAGTTTGAAGTATGATATTTAGGAACGGAGCTCAGAAATATCTAACTTTTAAGTCAGTACACAGAGACAGACATGGGGCAAAGCTGCTACTTGCTCTCCCTGTGCCCAGCCGCTCATGAGGCGCCCGGGAGGGATGGCAGGTTCTAGCCCTGGCCCGCCACCCCAGCAGAGCCTCACAACAAGCCAGACAACCCCCACTCCATGAGGGCCTCCATTTTCCACACCCGGACTTCCCCCTCATCAGAACTCCACCCAGCAGACCAGCCTATTACAGCCCGGCTCGGGCGGCCGATTTCGCCATGTGGTTCATCAATAAATGCTGGATTTTGAGATGACTACAATAGTATGCTACCCTGCACGGCAGAGCCTGGCAAGCTACCCATGTCGTATTTGATATGCCAGATACCAGTAACAATTATAGACCTCATTCCCATGACCTGATGGAATGGTTTGAGGCTGTTTATGTTCCTGGAGCAAGCAGGTGCCCTTGGGCTCTACTTGCATGAGATAGGTCATATGGAGATGTTACTGGTGCCCACTCGAGCAAATCGATGATGAACGGGAAGCCAGACAGTGACAGTAAAGTCAGTACAATATTCTTTAAAAAATTTGATCAGAAAAAGTATACCTGCATGCTCCTGTGTGGAACACTGTCCTGGAGGGGAGACCTTGCGCTCGCGGATGGGAAATCCACGCTCTAAAAAGACCGGATTGTCCACTGCCACTGAGATTCGTGTGTGTTTGGCACTGGGAGTCTGTCATTATATGCTGAGAAAAATAACATCCTGGCATTTTATTTGTGTGTTACCTTCTTCCCAAGTGAATTCTAGAAAAGATTTCATGTTATTTCTGGGAAAAGAGTGCTCAACTAGAGTATTCAAATAAGCTTTTGCGTGGCTGGTTTTGTTTTAGTTTTTAATGGTGCTGCTACTTTGCCTTTTTATTAGCAAACTGAGGCTGCTCCTTATTCATCCCTGACTGTTAGAATTTGTTGATGTTTTCTAACAACCCTAGTTTGATGATGTCACTTTTATTCATCCTCTGTTCCCCTTTGGAATAAAATGAGCTGTTCATTCATGGGCATAGAGATGACTGGTGGAAATGTACTTGTTCTGTTCCATTTCTTTTTTGTAATTGTGTCTTATTTCACTCTCATGATCTGCAGTTTTCCTCTTTGTTTTAAAGAACTCTCTAAATCAGCAGCGAATGCTTATTGTGGCCTTGACTTGTATAAAATAAGTTTAGAAGTTTGAATATTCTAAGCCAAAGAAAGTATATTATTTCCATTTTTAATTTCCTATTTTATTTTTCTTAATTTTTTTTCAATTAAGGCACCTGGAGCTACAAAGTTATTTATAGTTGAATTTTAGGCATACAGTGTCCCAACACCAATCCCACTCCCGCGCCAGTTTCCCTCCACCAATGTTCCCAGGTTCCTCCACCTCCCAAGCCTTCCTCCTGGACAGGCACATACAATTTGGTTGTTGTAGTTTGGATCTCATGGTTCCAGTGTTGGTTCTGTGTTTCATACCATATCTCTACACTGTCCATGTACCCAAGGTCCTCTTTCCTCCCACCTGCCTTTTCTTACTACACACTTCCTTATTTTCTTCTGTCTGTAACCTAGGGACCAGGGTAATGGAGGTATCTCCGTTGTTGTCTTGTTTTCCATTCCCTTGTCCTTTTACTCTATGTACCACAGATGAGTGAGGTCATCTGATATTTGTCTTTCTTTGTCAGGCTTAGCTTGCTTAACATGCTATCTATTTATAACTGCTATTACCTACTCATCTGTCATTGGACACCTAAGTTGAGCCCATATCCTCTATTGCTAAGTGCTTCAGTCAATAATGGTGTGCATATGTCCTTTTGAATGAATGTTTTGTGTCCTAGGGATAGATAACAAGAAGTAGAATCTCCCTTTCCTTCTCTCTCTCTCTCTCTCTCTCTCTCTCTCTCTCTCTCTCTCTCTCTCATACCCAGCAGTGTTCAGGGTTTATTCCTGACTCTGCTCAGGGATCACTCCTGGCAGTGCTTGGAGACCATAGGAAATTCCTGGAGATTGGACACACACAAAGTAAAACACCCTACCCACTCTGCTATCCAGCTCTGGAAGTGGAATTTCTGGTAGACCTAGTTTTTATAGAATCAATGACTATTCAGAAATCATTGGTGGACTAAGAGTTAGTACAAAAATACATGACTTGTGTGCTGTGTGCGGCTGCCCCCCCGATCCCTGGCACCACATGGTCCAATGAGCACGTTTGTGTGTGGTGAGAAGTATCACATCCTCTGAACCTCACATTGAATCATTAGCCCCCCAGGCATTCTGAGGACCACTTAGGAGATTCCTTCCTTGTTTTCTGCCCCACTCCATCAACCCCACCCCTAACAAAAAGAGGAAACATTAGTGGTGCTAGGGATTCTAACTGGGGTTGGCTACATGCGGGGCTAAGTGCCCTAATCGCTGTTCTCCGCCCAAGACCTATTTTTTAATTTTCAGGAAATTTTTGAGCTAAATGACCTCACCTTGGTTGTTTAATATTGGCTATAGAGGAGAAGACAGAAATAAATGCTTTGGGTCATAGCTAGTTGTTTAACACATCATTGTATATGGGTTTTTTTGTAAAAAGAATTCTAGTATGTAGTATTAAACACAATCTTATTTAAAAAACTTGAAGATAACAAAAATAAAAACGAAGATATTCATTAATATTGGAATTCGAGATTTTTTTTATAGTTCTGTAAGGCCAGAACTATGTTGTTTCTCCTCCCTCCCCTTTTGTCCAGGTAGCAGCTTACTAGAAATATTCTAGTATTTCTTACTAGATATTATGTGATAGCCATTGCATATAATTGTAAAGTTCTCTTACTATATGTCTTACTAAAGCTCTCTTACATATAGTAAGAGAACTTTACAATTATATGCAATGGCTATCACTTAATTAACAATGTCAAAACTAAGTCTGTAATGCATCTCTGTAAACTCCAAGTGCGCTTGATTTTCACGACCAATTAAGTCAGAATAGGAGCTGGTAGGCAGGTGAGGCGCTTGACAGGAGCCAGCAAGTAAACCCTGAGCATAGGAGTTGCCCCCAAACAAAAATAAATAAAATGTAAAAACAAATACAAATTAAAATAATCACATGAAACAGATATCACTTTGAAGTTATCATGTTAATTCAATTATTTTTAAAATGTATCTGGTGAAGGGACCACTGTAATAATGAAAGTTGGAAGTGATCGCTCTGGACAAGAACTGATTACTGAAAGAGGTGAAGAGAAACACATGATAAGTTTCAGTACCGATATTGCAAACCACAGCTCCTACTAAAAGGAGGGGTGGGGGGGGATAAGTACTGGATAAGTAATGGATACACATGGGGGTTGGTGGAGGGAAACTGGGGACATTGGTGGTGGGAAATGTGCACTGCTGAAGGGATGGGTGTTGGACCATTGTATGGCCAAAACCCAATCATGAACAACTTTATAACTGTATATCCCAGGGTGATTCAATAAAAGGGGTAAAATAAAATGTATCTGGTTACAATGCAATGCAACTTCAGTAGAAAAGGAAAAAATCTTAAAAAGGTAAAATTAAGTGAAGGAAGAATCAAGGGAAGATACTATAACATGTGCTGTAATTTTTTTCTGCATTTTGCCTGGTCACACTGTGCCTGGTCCACTGTGCAGTTTCTTTTGCAAGAATTTATTCTTTTGTCTTTCGTCCTTTCTTTTTCTCCTCTTCCTTTAAGATGCTGTGACCTCACCTTTTCTGTCGAGAGGAATCCATTTTTACAATCATACTCACCCTCTTCCACTGTTTATTTGACTCATGGGTATTAGCATTCCTTTTAGCAAGATGCTCAGCATCTTAAGCTGCTAAAGTGTGTGAAAACATGAGAATTAATGACGCTCCTCTTTTGACAAGTTGTAGGAAACTTGCATGGTTAAGTTTCGGAGAGAATGATCTACAGGCTATAATATGCTAGAAAGTCAAACAAGTGGAAATGATAAGTAACACTAATGTCTTAACCCCGGGCTTTCCAGGAGGAGGCAAGATCACGGACTCCAAGGTCCATCTAGTCCAAAACTATTTCCAACTTTCTTGCATATCTGACCAAATCAGATCAGTTCAGTGGACTGAGCTGCTTTTACTGACGCTTGCCTAGTTCTCAAAATAATTTGTTTTCTGTATATTTTAGCATGTCTTTGACAAACGTTACTTTCATTACTATCGTTTTATATATGTAACTTCCATTACAATAGTTTTACAGTACTAAATGTAGGATATAATATATATCAGGAACCATCTATTTTGAAATTATCACAAGCTCCAAGGATTGTGTAATCAGTTAAATACATATCTTTCAGATGAGTTAACAGAGTTATATTTTGGCAGTAATTTGGTGTTGGAGGAAGAACAGATTCATTTCAGTATGAGATTTTTCTCTATGAACGATAGAGTACTGTTATAATCAAGTTCTTTCTTAAAATGTCTTTTAATCTGTTTTTTTCTTTTTTCTTTTTTTTTTCATTTTTTTTTGCTTTTTGGGTCATACCTGGCGGGGCGCTCAGAGGTTACCTCCTGGCTCTGCACTCAGGAGTTACTCCTGGTGGTGCTCAGGGGCCCATATGGGATGCTGGGGATCGAACCCGGGCCGGCATAAGCCAGCCGCATGCAAGGCAAACGCCTTACCCTCTGGGCTATGGCTCCGCCCCTAATCTGTTTTTTTCTAAATAATGTTGCTACACATGGTATGTAGACTTTCTCAATGTACAGCCTCCTTTCAAGGCGTGCTCAGTCATTTCCCATTAGAAATTTTTACTTCTCCTGTTTTCTTTTCCATACAGAGGCAATTCAATAATTGCCTCCAACGTTTGGAAGAGGCTTTAAAAGTGAACTGATCAGCTGCTCTACCCAGGGCCAACTTGTTAGCTATTTCTAAGAAGAGAAAATACTAGCAAGGCAAGTAGACTGACCATTTGGTCTAATAAAAGGTCAGAAGTAAAATTTTCTTTTGGAAGAAAAGTCAAACTATTTTTTTCCTTTGCTTCTTTATTTGATCCTTTTTTGCAGTTATCAGTCCAGTGGGCCCCTGAGCTTCTGGGACTCTCTGCTCACTCTGAGGCCGGAGCTCTGATAGCTAATCTACCCAGAACTTCAAACTTCACCTGAATGCTAAGCCCAGTGAATGTAGATTTCTTTGATGGAAGCTATTTGTTTTATTTTTAAAGCAACAGAAATTTTTTCTTTTCTTCTCTCTCCCTACTTTCCTTTCTCCCTCTTTTCTTTCAGATGGATTCAGTCATTTCAAATTGCACACATAATACAGAGCGGGTGCAAATCAAGAATTTTACATATGGTATTAAAACTCATTTGTTCAGGGACTTGAGTGATGGTGTGAGGGTTTGGGGCCTGCCTGGCATGTCGCCAATCTTGGTTTGATAGCTAGGAGTGGTCCTTGGGCACAGATTTAGGAGTAAATAACCCCTGAGCACCATCAAGCATGGCCCCAAGCCTGCGCCCAGCCCCTCATCTTTGAGCAATCAGTTGCTTTTTATGGTTTTAAATTCATTGAATTATGTTTGACTTTCCTAAAACTTTGTATCTTATTTTCAAAAATTCAGAGGTTATCTCTTGTTCTGATAAGAATAAAGACTCAATCAGGTTTATGAATTATTTTTTTGATACAGATGAGAAGGTTAGAAAGTGAACACTGCCCAGTTGGATTTGATTTATGAGGTAATTATTTTTCCATGAGTCCTTGATCAGTGATTCTGTGGCACACGAATTGGAAAATAGAGTGAGAGAGAACAAGAAATTGGGGAACCACAAATGACTTCCTGAGGCGATTTCCTGACTGCAGACTCAGGAATTCTGGTAACTACTGTGTAAAAAGGAAACTTGAATTAGAGTGAGAAGAAGAACATAAAAACAAGCATCCCCAAGTGCATCGACATACCCGTTGCTAGGAGAGAGAGCTGAACTAAGGCCAGGGGTGCGCATTATTACCAACTGAATCTGTGAGGAATGACGTACCTGGTAAACCAGGGTTTGTTCAGTATCGCCTCTGTAAATAGAAATGAGGATATCATCCACTTATCAGCCTGTTGTAAACTCTGTCTCTATGGCTACAGAAAAGAAATGAAGTGATGACGAAAACCAGTCTTTCCTTTTTTAAATAGGCGAAAGGTGAATGGACACAGAGGGTTATTCTGAATCCCACATCTTCAGTTTTATCCCTTTTTTCCATTTTCTGGGCTAAGAATTCTGAAGGCCAAGTTTCTTCAGAATCCTTTGTTTAGACTTTGCAACAAAAATAGCTTTAAGGAGAGGCTTTCCTAGAGAGGATTTGTGGTTCTTCTGTGACTATGGAGATTAATCTTATTCCTAGGAAATACCAGCTTTTCACATCACTGCTGTCTTCACCCCCAAACTGAATTTTCTTTTTCTTTTTTTTTAATCACTTGTATCACTTGTCTTCCCATTGTTCATAGAATAGCTCAAGCAGGCACCAGTAACATCTCCATACATCCTGTCACATGCTGGTGTAGCCCAAAGGCATCTGCTTGCTCCAGGAACATGAAGAGCCTCAAACCATTCCTTCAGGTCATGGGAATGAGGTTTATGATAGTTACTGGTTTTGGAATATCAAATATAACATGGGTAACTTGCCAGGCTCTGCCGTGTGGGTGGGATACTATTGTCATAGCCTCTTATTTTGTGCATTTATTGATGAACCGTGCTGCCACAAAGCAGCCACACAAGATGGGAATATATCGACTTTCCTGCTGGGTGGAGCTCTGACGAGCTGTGGAGTCCGGATATTGAAAATGGTGGCCCTCATGGTGTAGGGGTTCCTCTGGCTTCTTGTGAGGCTCTGCTGGAATGATGGGCCAGGGCTAGAACCTGCCTTCTCTCCTGGGAATATCGTGATCAGCTGGCTATAGGGAGAGCCGGAGGCAGCTCTGCCCTGTGTATCTGAGTCTCTGGATCAGGCATACCTGGGCTTGAAATATACTGCAGTTTATTTCAAGACCCTACAGCAGTCTTTTTAAAATATATTTTATTTTATTTTTCCCCTTTATTTAAACACCATGATTTACAAAGTACAAAGTCTTTCACAATACAGTGTTTAGAAAGATTTATTGTTCAACATAATCCCACCACGAGTGTGCTCCCACTACTGCCAGAGGCCCCAATTCCCTCCCACCCCCATCCCCATGCCTGCTCCCTTAGCTGGCACTAATTATATTGACCATTATAGCCCATATAAGGGAATGGTATTGATAAAGTCATGACTATTTTTCTGGGTTGTTATGTGGGAGACTGACCGATTTTTGTTTTTGGATTCACTTTCTGGGCTTCCAGAACGCAGTGGTTTTCTACTGTCAATACCATACCCCACCACCACTGAACCTAGGGACAACACTTATTTCACATTTATCTCAATCTCTGTTTGAGCTTGTCCCATGCATACACTGAATAATCTATTCTATATTGCTTGTTGGAGCTAATTTCTAAATACGGTTGGAGAATATAAAACAAAAGTCAGTGGAGATTCTTACATCTCCATTGTGCCATTTGAGCCCACTGTATAGGATATTATTGATATGTTCCCACAGATCACACATCATGCCACACACTTGTAATTGTATGCTCCATACTTACTTCTATGAAATGGGGAAGGGATAGCTGATATATGAGTATAGCAGGTTTTGAGATATTGTGTAGCTTGCAAGGCAAACACTCTACCCACTTTACTATCGCTCTGACCCCCAGAAAGGTCTTTGGGTGGCCAATTACACTACCACCTCTGGGGCAAGCTCTGCTATCAGTCGTGCCATGGGAGGAGGGAATTTCAAAGATGCTCCTACAGTTTTTCATGTCTGTGCGAATGTTTCATTGATATTGGAGGTGCCTTTACGAGGTGTCAGACTCAGTTGAGCACAGGTGATACACAAATGAACTAAAGCTGATTTCATTGGGTACCAGCAGAACATGCAATATGGGCTGGCTGTCAAAAACAATTGCACTGATCATCATCTTTTCAAGTAAAGTCTTCAAACCAAGGAATTGGACTTAGATGTGGGGAAACCATGTATAATTACAACAAAAAGGATGTGAGGACAAGCGGGTGAGCAAAGTGGGCAGCACCAAAAGCAAGAGCCATGTGGCTGAAAAATGGAGAAAGCGGGATAGGGGAGATGGTGCCCCCTGCGACTCAAGATGGGGCGCGCATTCCGACCACATTTGGGGTTCAAGAACTGGCTGAGAATTTTAGTCTTTTTGGTGCTAGCAAATGTGAAGTTATGTGTTGGGTTTTCAAAAGAGACTAGATGAGGATTGTGTGTTGAAAAAGATGACTCTGGCCTTGGGAAAGAAGGTCCCAAGGATGGGACCTTTATTGAAATGTTCTCGTCTCTCTCCTCGGTCTTGTATCCACCATTTCTTCCTTCATCACCTGCTTCACTCCTGAGTACTGTTCATGTGAGTGTCTTCCTGACTCTGCATTCCTTGAGTTTTGGAGTGCATCTTTATTCACTTTTGGGTCTGACATAGGTGTGTGTGTGTCTGTGTGTGTGGGCACACATGCACACATGCGTGGCACAAATGCTGTGCTTAAATCACGGCTCTCCTCTATTTCACAAGACATGTCTGGGGGGGCTTAAAAGAACACAGCATCCTACATTCTGGTGATAGCATTATCTAATGATTTAATTTATTCCCAGAGATAGGGGAAGATAAAAATACACTTACACTTCCTTTTGCAAAGTCATATGTACTTTGCATTTCGCTTTCATACATTAATATCTCATCAGATGTCATTGACTGTCCTGTCTTCAGGGCAACTTAAAAGCTTTGCTATTGTCATCATTGCTTCTGTCTCCTCATAAATTTAACAGACAGGTGGGGGAGATTTGTCCCTGAGAGAAACTTCTTACAGAGCTGAAAGGAAATTTCCTATATATTCAAACTATATAGGGAATTTTCTGACTCTTAAAATCCTGAGCTGCAAACTTAAATAAAATAGCAGTAGGGTTGGTCTGGTAGAACCAGGAGAGCATTCCGCACCCCAAAGCATTCAAATCAAGTATAGAATGTGCTTGACAGCCAAATAAAATACCTGGGTGCAGGGGCAAATTTGTTGTGTGATTATGATTGCTGTTTAGTCAGTGATTGCCGCTTTCATCTTTAAATGATTAGAAGTTGTTTATAACCCAGAGAAGCAATAGATCATTTCAGAGTTCAGTTATGAACTCCAATGTCAAGCTCTGTGTATTACTGGAGCCTTGCCCCACTTTGGGGTATGGAGCACAACCAATTTTTTCCCTACAGAGCACATATGTCAGATAACTTTGAAAATCAGACTCTAACACTACTCTGGTTTCCGACTTCTGGTTTCCTTTGTAGCAAACTTAGATTTTTTCCATACCCCAACCAAGTGAACTCATCATTTAAGGTGAAAGTACGAAGCATTTGAGTTTGACAGAATAAAAGGTGATTAAGATGTACAAATTCATAGGCAAATATCTCTTCTCATAGCTTCTGGGCAGGTCACAGGAAGACTACTATGGTTTTATTTGTTTACTTTTAATTATCTTTGAAAAATACTTTATTTAAACTCCATGGTTTGCCAAGTTGTTCATAATACAGTTGTTTCGACATTGGATGTTCCAGCACCAGTCCCACCACTAGCGGGACTATCTTTCCATCATTGTTGCCAATGCCCACCCACCCAATCCAAGCTTTCCCCCAGTCACAAAATAATTTATTTTATACTGCTTGTTATAACTAAATGGCAAAATGGAATTACTGAAAAATTCTTCAGTTAAACATTTTGTGAAAATTAAAAAAATTTTGTGAAAATTGTATCTCCTCAATGGGTCATTAAGTTCTTCCTCTGAGGGTTTACTAAGTTGTTCATTGCCAATTGAGCCTTCTGAGTTATTGTTTTTGTTTATTTATCTTAGTTGCCTTCTATGTTACTTTCACATCTAATTTGGTGTCTTCCCCACTGGGCTGTCAGTATTGTGGGATTTAGAGGTGTCCAGGAGCTCCAGGATCTGTAAAACTGGGATGATGAGGGGGCTGGAGTGATAGTACATTGGTCGGGCATTTGCCTCGCATGCAGCAGACCTAGGTTCAATCCCCACCATCCTATATGGTCCTCTGAGTACCGCAGGGAGGCATCTCTGAGTTTAAAGCCAGTGGTGACCCAAGATCAATGCCGGGTGTGGCACAAAACCCAAAAAGAGAACGGGGCTGAGTTTACATTGCAGTGGCTATGGGATGTGGGTGTGACTGCCCGGCTCCCAGGAGTAAGGGGAGTGGGAGAAGCACGCCCGCCTGCCTCTGAGAAGACCCCAGAGTTTTCAGGCCCAAAGCCTGTGTAGCTAGAAAGTTTGTTGCTTGGCATCTTGGCAGAGATTAGTTATGAAGCAGTGCAGCTGGCTGTTGGCATCGCAGCAGCTGTGGGTGCAGCTCCGGGCTTCGCAGGGTGGGGACTGAGCCGATCCCCCTCACAAGGGTGCCCCAGAGTTGCCAGCCAGCAGACCGGTGTATGTATCTGTGAGTTTTAGCGACTTTGCTTACACAACTCCTGAGATTAGCTGTGAGTCTGTTAAACTGGGCTGATGAGTTGGTAGTGGCTAAATATTTTATTTTTATAGTTTAGAGGCACAATTACAATAGCATTTATGATTTTAGTTGCGGTGCACAATGTTATTGTACCACCACAGGGGGCTGTTTTGTGAGATACTTTCACTTGCTATAAAAGCAAAACGAAACCAAATGAGGGGCATGAATAGTACCCCCTCCCTCCTCCCATCTGATCTCTAGAATTGGACTAGTTGGAGCTCAGGCCGAGAAGTCACCCAAGGACACGGTTCTGTAGCAAGTGATTGCTTAAAAAAACACAGGAATCGGGCAGAGTGATAGCACAGCGGTTAGGGCATTTGCCTTGCAAGCAGCCTACCCTGGTTCCATCCCCTGCATCCCATATGGTCCCCTGAGTACCACCAGGAGTAATTCCTGAGTGCAGAGCCAGGAGTAACCCCTGAGCATCGCTGGGTGTGACCCAAAAAGCCAAAAAAAAAAAAAAAAACCCACCAAAAACACAAAACACAGGAATCTCTTTCAAAGAGAGTTCAGTAACATTTCTAAGAAAAGAAAAAAAAACCAACTTAATTGCTTTTGCTCTAGTTGAACTTTCTTGATGATTTTCTTAATGGAAAGAAAATATTTTCCACTGTGGAAACAGGGCTTGTGGGATGGATGGAGCAGAAAGGAACGAATAAGGGGATTCAGACTAATGTATTTCTTGGAATTTTACTATTCTTCCTAAAATGCATGGAGAACAGCCGAGATGGCAGCTGTGAGTTATGTTGGAATTCTGAACCATGAAACAAACTTCTATTCTCTTTGGGGTGTGTTTGTCCAAAAATGATCATAAGGGCCGGAGCAATAGCCCAGCAGGTAGGGCGTTAGCCTTGCACGTGGCTGGCCCTTGCCGGCCTGGGTTCGACCCCCGCATCCCATATGGTCCCTGAGCACCGCCAGGAGTAATTCCTGAGTGCAGAACCAGGAGAAACCCCTGAGCATTGCTGGGTGTGACCCAAAAAAGAAAAAAAAAAGAATATTTGATCTCCACATTTTGGTGTACTGTTTTATGAAAAAAATCTTGATTATATATATGATGCATGATAAAGTGTTTCATACAAGATTATAATGTAGTGATAACAAAGAGGACAAGGATACAAATAATCATTACATATAGCACTTAGTATCTGCCAGGCTCTATGCTGAGTCTTTAAACTCATTATTTTAGTCACATTTCTAATTGGTTCTTGGACTACACATGGCTGTTTGCAGGGATTACTTTTGGCAGTGCTCGGGGACCATATGCAGTGTTGGGAATCAAACCCAGATTGGCTACATGCAAGACAAGCACCTTACCCGTTGTACTATCCCTCTGGCCCTGTAATCAGTTCTTGTCACCACGGTATGAGGTAAAGTCTGGGATTTCATTTTAGAGATAAAGAAACAGCCCCTGGAGAGCTGACCTCACTTGCTCAAGAGTAAGTGAAGGCTAAGGTTTGGACCCGGGAAGTCTGACTCCTGAAGTTAATGCTTTAATTGTTATTTTTTAAGTCACGAACTTCTAAGGAAAACCACAACTCACTTTGAATCTTGTCTTCACGGGCTATGTAACTGTGGCCAGACCTCTTTAGCAGTCTAAACTTTTAGTTTGGGCATCTTAAAACAGAGATGAATGTTAATGGGATTTAAAATTTTTGAGAAATATATATATATTTATATATATATATACTTGCTCTCCCTGTGCCCAGCCGCTCATGAGGCAGTCGGGAGGCATGACGGGTTCTGGCCCTGGCCCACCACCTCGGCAGAGCCTCACAACAAGCCAGGCCACCCCTCCTCACTCCACGGGCGCCGCCATTTTCCACCTTTTTGGACTTCCGCCTTGTCAGAACTCCACCCAGCAGACCAGCCCATCACAGCCGTTTGGCGCGGGCCGCTTACGGCCGCAGGTTCCTTAATAAATGCTTTATTTGGAGGTGTTTAAAAAGAGTTTGCCTCCCGCCGACAAGCCTGGCAAGCTTCTCGTGTTGTATATGATATGCCAAATTCCAGTAACAATTATATTAGGTCATTCCCATGACTTAATATAATGGTTTGAAGCTCTTTTGTGTTCCTGTAGCAAGCCGATGCCCCTGGCTCTACTGGCATGAGACAGGACATATAGAGATATTACTGGTGCCCGCTCTAGCAAATAGATGATCAACGGGAAGATCGTGATCGTGATCGTGATACAGAGAGAGAGAGAGAGAGAAGAGAGAGAGAGAGAGGGAGAAGGAGAGGGAGAGAGAGAAATGCCATAGAGGCAGGCTGGGGGAAGAGAGGGAATCTGGGACATTGGTGGTGGGAAATTAGCACTGGTGGAGGGATGGGTGCTGGAACACTGTATGACTGAAATCCCAACATAAACATCCTTAATTGTATATCAAAGTGGTATAATAAAATAAAAATTTAATTACCTTTTTGCCTTATGCAGTGATGCTTGAGGTGATGCTTGACTCTAAACAGTCACCCTCGCACGTTAGGACTTCAACATACGATTGCAGGAGAGAGGCTCGGGAAAGTGGGCAGAGTTCAGGTCTTTACAAGGGGAGGCAGAGGAGGGTGGAGGGGCATTTTGCTGTTTTGGTGTTTGAGGTAGGTCTCCAGTGTCAGCTTTAGAGGGAAAAAGATGTGCCACTAATTAGATCCATAATGCCATACATATGTGGCACTGGTACATGTTTGGTTCACGCTTGATCCTTAATTACTGACATGTATTTGGTACTGGTACACATTTGGTTCACATTTGATCCATAGTTACTGACATGTATTTGGTACTGGTACACATTTGGTTCACATTTGATCCATAGTTACTGACATGTATTTGATATATTAGGTCCTTAATTATTGACCTACACATCGGTACTGATGTCAGCTGCCTTCTCCCTGATGCTGTAGAAAATCTGACCCTCCTCTCTCTTCTGGGACCTTTCAGGTGAGCCCGAATTCAAGTACATCGGTAACATGCATGGCAATGAGGCTGTTGGCCGCGAGCTGCTCATTTTCTTGGCCCAGTACCTGTGCAACGAATACCAGAAGGGGAACGAGACCATCATCAAGCTGATCCATGACACTCGGATTCACATCATGCCCTCCCCTCAATCCGGATGGCTTTGAGAAGGCGGCGTCTCAGGTGAGTGGAACCCGCCTCTGTTTGCTGTCTTTCCACCCTAAGGGCTCACCTCTAAGTTTCTTCCCGGAAGCCGCCACCGTTCTGGGGAGAGTTAAGTGGGACCCAAGTTGCTAGGAAGGAAAAAGAGATTAGGAATGGAGTTTCTTCACTGAAGATTGTGAACGAGTAGTAGTGTCGAGTCCACGATGTTTCTTTTTCTTTTCGTTGGTAAGCAAATCATTTTTATTCCTCAGTGTTTGCAATAACAGGAAATTGAAGGTAAATTTCCTGTTAAACTGAAAAAAATCTGCTTAGTTGAAAAATGTCATATCGCCACTGCTGTATTGCAATGAGGCGATGCCGCAGCGCCCTCTACTGTTCTTGAAGAAGATAGACGCGGCGGGGGTGTCCAGATGAATTTCTTACTCGACTGATGTTTTTTTTTTTAGGTCAGAGTTTTAATGTCCCCTTTTAAACTGTGTCTATATACGATGAATAAGATTAAGGGAGGGAAAAGAGTATGTATGTATGATACATGTGTGGGAGACAGTCAGATCTCTGTTTTCATAGAACTTAAAATCATTTTCTTAATCCATGGGAATGAATAGTATTATCTATAGGTAAGAAGTACCTTGAAAAGTAGTGATCCAATTGCCTGATGGTTTGATGTAAGAAATTCTGACAGTGAATTTCTGTACATAGGTATAACATTGATATGATTTTAAAATAATGAGAGAAAAATTAAATAGGAAATATTATCATTTAATAGGTATAGTGACATTAAAACTCTAAAAATGAGAAAAATATCACCATGGTATTTTTTGTTTTAAATATACTTTTTCAGGGGGTCATGCTCCCAAGCAGTGCCCAGGGGGACCCCAGGGTCACCACCAGCAGTACTCTGCCCAGCTGTGTGGGGCAGATGGCTCAGTGTGAGGGTGCCTCCTTTGGCCCAGGGGGCTCGTGGGCCATAGGGCTCACCCCACAGTGCTCAGAAGGCTGTGTGGTGTTGGGTTCGCAGTTCACAGCATGTGCTGCAGAGCTTTGAGCTATTTCTTGTTCCCCTTTTTCCTGTTTTTCTCACATTTATGAATTTAGTAATTATGGAGCTATCCATATTATGTCAGAGATTTTATATAAAATTTTGATAGACTTTTAAAAAAATTAGATATAAAAATTCATTGTAAAATAAGAACAATTACATGATTTAATATATTTGAATATCTTGAAATTTATTAACTTTCCAGCTTTGTACCACTAGTAAAATGAAGTTTTAAAATAGAATAGGTTATTCATCAACCTACAAAGCTGTAGAGCTCATATTTTTTCTTGAAGACTCTAAGAAAGAAGTATATTATTAATATATGATTCGTGTTAAATCCACTTAAAGCTTTTGATCTTACTCAGTAATTTGTCCTTTTGAATATTTAAAAAAAGTCCTATTGTGATGCTACTTTAACACAGGGCCTCAAGCTCCTCAGTATTAAGACAAATATTTTCCCGGAGAACATTCTTCTTTGGTTCATTCCCTTTCCAGAGGCAATGAATATTTTATTTAAATATCAGTACAGAGTGGCATGCTTTGAGACACATCTAGTACTTGGTAACATGTATCGACTTCTTCAAAGCAATTTAATGATAAATATGTTAAATATTTTAATATTTACAATATTATTCATTTAGGTCCATAAAAATTATTCATGTCCATAAAAACATTTTAACTCCCAATTTCCTAATGCTTTATCAGTCACTGTCACTGTCACTGTCTTCCCGCTCATCATCGATTTGCTCGAGCGGGCACCAGTAACATCTCCATATGTCCTGTCTCATGCTAGTAGAGCCCAAGGGAACCTGCTTGCTCCAGGAACATAAAGAGCCTCAATCCATTCCATCAGGTCATGGGAATGAGGTCTATAATTGTTACTGGTATCTGGCATATCAAATACGACATGGGTAGCTTGCCAGGCTCTGCCGTGCGGGTGGCATACTCTTGTAGTCATCTCTAAATCCAGCATTTATTGATGAACCATGCAGCCGCAAGCTTTATCAGTAAAACAGTGAAAATTAAAGAGGAATTTATTGAAATAATTGGCATGAAGAAGTTATTTAAAATATCAATGGCACCATTAAATATATAAACAATGCTAATATGTAGCTGATGATTTTTTTCTTTTGATTATTTCCAGCCTGGCGAGCTCAAGGACTGGTTTGTCGGAAGAAGCAATGCCCAGGGAATAGATCTGAACCGCAACTTTCCTGATCTGGACCGGATAGTGTATGTTAACGAGAAAGAAGGTGGTCCAAATAATCATCTGTTGAAAAATATGAAGAAAATTGTGGATGAAAACGCAAAGGTAGGGAACATGCTGAATTGTCTGTAGTGCTTGTGCTGAAGCCTCTGAAAATGTGTTTTCAACATTTTCCTCGTGAAGGACCTTCTTCAGGCTGAAGCTTACAGGAAGCAGTGAACAAAGGCTGTGAAGGACAGGCTGATCCTTGTGATCCGTGCTCCCGCCTGGAACTGGCCAGGGAAGTTGTCAGTTGGAGTGGGAAGTGGGATTGGAAGGAAGAACCCAGTGTGAGAATCACAGCAAGTCACCCATGTTCTGTTCTTTTCAAAGGCCTCCCTGCACTCCGACACCCATCAGAGGGTCTGATCAGCATCTCTGACAGCATTTCACACGGCTCGTCTTTTTTCTTCTTTTCCAGGACTTTTCCAGGACTTTACACAGTGCCCCACCCCCTGTTTCTATACACGCTCTTCCAATCACTATTTACTTGTTTCTGTGGTTCTTCTGTGCTGGCCTCCTTGCTGCTCCTCGGCCTCGCCTTTGGGCCACTGTCTCTTTCTATCTGTTCCTAGCCCATCATGCCCCAGCAGACTTACTCCAGATTTGTTAAGGGTCTCTTATTTCTTTTTGTTATTGTTTTGGAGCCATTACAGTGGTGCCGGACTCAGTCCTGCCTCTGTGCTCAGGAATCACAACTGGTTCTATGCTTGAGGGTCACCCTTAGGGCCCCACCCTAAGGGGCCATATTGGTACCGGGATTAAGCCAGGATCAGCCACGCACAAAGCAAGCTTCTTCACTCGTGCTCTTTTTTTTTTTTTTTTTGGTTCATCTGTGTCTATTTTACTGGTTGACTGTGTTCTCATCTTCTGGGAGTACAGGGCCTCAAGCTCACTAGTACCTAAGGGAAAATATTTTCTTTTTTAAAAAATTTTTTATTATACCATCGTGGAAACATACAATTACAAAGGTGTTCATAATTGGTTCTTGGTAATACAGTATACCAGCACCCATCCCTCCACCAGTGCCCCATTTCCACCACCACTGTACCCCCCCCTCCTGCCCACCCCCATGCTGCCTTAATAGAAGGTATCCTGTTTCCTTTCTCTCTCTGTCTCTCTGTCTCTGCATCTCTCTCCCAGGGAAAATATTTTCCCTTAGAACATCGATGAAGTCCCTTTATGGCTCGATCCTCTAAACTGGATTTTTCCCATCTGTCACTAATCACCAGCAGTGCGCGCTCTCAAGCATCAGTTATTCAAGCTCCTTAACATTCCCTACTGCCTGCCTTCCTCTCCCTGCAGACTCATTGCTCTGCTTTGGTCCAGGCCCCACTGTGACATCCCCCTGATTCTTGGGTTCACCCTCTCCACATATCCAGTCTTTTCCATTTCCTCCAGAGCACAGGCCCCCAAACTCCCACAGGAAATAACGTTTACTTAGCTCCTGGTCTGAAGTCTAGTCTTTCAGTGAGCAAATACAAAGGGTCCCATTTGATTATACCTAAGGTATGTCCTGCCCTTGGGTTGCTCCTCCAGGAAGAGACGGTATCGCCCACCTTAGGAAACACACTCTAGAGTGACAGCCACACACAAACTATTGCCCTATTGCTTAGAAAGCATTGCTCGGTCTCTACTGCTTAGGAGATAGGAAAACTCAACCTGGGGATGGGTAGGGATCCCTGAGGGCTGGGGCACATGTTTTGAATGGAGGAGGCCCATATTTGATCCCCTGCACCTGCTTGGTCCCCTAAGAAAAGCACTGCCAGGAACGCCTCCTGAACACTGCAGTGGGAATCACTGTCACTGTCTTCCCGTTCATCATCGATTTGCTCGGAGCGGGCACCAGTAACATCTCCATATGACCTGTCTCATGCAAGTAGAGCCCAAGGGCACCTGCTTGCTCCAGGAACATAAAGAGCCTCAAACCATTCCATCAGGTCATGGGAATGAGGTCTAGAATTGTTACTCGGTATCTGGCATATCAAATACGACACGGGTAGCTTGCCAGGCTCTGCTAGCGGGTAGCATACTCTTGTAGTCATCTCAAAATCCAGCATTTATTGATGAACCAGGCTGGTTTGGTTCATCACAGAGCTAGGCTGTGATAGGCTGGTCTGCTGGGTGGAGTTCTGGCGAGGGGAAGTCCAGATGTGGAAAAATGGAGGTCCTCATGGAGTGGGGGGTTGTCTGGTTTGTTGTGAGGCTCTGCTGGGGTGGCAGGCCAGGACTAGAACCTGCCATCCATCCCGGATGCCTCATGAGCGGCGCGCACAGTGAGAGCCAGTAGCAGCTCTGCCCCATGTTTGTCTCTGGATCAGCATACCTGGGTCGGATTTAAAAAAGACTGCAGCAGGGTGGATCTTGACTTCCCCCTTATCAGAACTCCACCCAGCAGACCAGCAGTGGGAATAAACCCAAAATAAAACACAAAAAGGGGCTGGAGCAATAACACAGTGGGGAGGGCATTTGCCTTGCATGCGGACAACCTGGGTTTGATCCCTGGCATCCCATATGGTCCCCTGAGCACCGCCAGGAGTAATTCCTGAGGCAGAACCAGGGAGTAACTCTTGAACATTGCTGGTGTGATCCCCCCCACAAAAACACCTAAACATAATAAGGTTAAAGTTATAAAGAGAATGAATAAAACTATAATGTCTTTAAGGAGCTAAAAAAGTGTCTGATTATAGAGCATATCATTTAAGGTCTATTTACCTATTTGCTTACCAACGAGAGATTCACAGATTTGCACTGGATCCATTCGAAAATAGGCAGAGGCATTGCTGACATTTTCAGTTGAATCACTGTCTTCCCCGCTCATCATCGATTAGCCCGCGAAGCGGCCCCAGTAACACCTCCATATGTCCTGTCTCATGCTAGTAGAGCCTAAGGGCATCTGCTTGCTCCAGGAACATAAAGAGCCCTCAATCCATTCCAGAAAGAGGTCTATAATTGTTACTGGTATTTAGCATATCAAATACAACACGGGTAGCTTTGCCAGGCTCTGCCGGCAGGTAGCATACATATTCTAGTTGAATATCCTAAATTAATTATTCCTGGCTGACTTAAATAAAAATTTTAATTGGACATGATTTGTATTAATTTGAACTTTTAGAAAATTAAATGTAGCAAAATTAATTTTAAGGAGGATTTCTGATCATTATGGAAAGTGGACTCATTCCATCCATGGAATTTAGGCACAATCATCTCAGGAATATCTTTGTATTTATCAAAATATAGTCCTGAAATATTTTAATCTGAAAAAAAAAAGTATAAACTTATTAGGATAAATATTGGTAATGTATAATTTTTAGGGGTAGTATAGAACTTTCTATAGCCTTGGTTGGTCGATGGCAGCCACTCAGTGAACACTTTTACAAAATGAAATGAGAAAAACAGATATAAAAAAAGAAGAGAACACAAGAGATCAGCAGAACTGGGGGATGCTTGAGTAACACAGCACTTTGTATATGTGGGTTCTGAGCTCTGAATCCCAGCAACCTAAGGATCATGGAGAAAAAAATAAGAAAAGATCAACATATTTAATAGCACAAATATCTTTATTTATAGGGTTGAGCCCACATCTGGCAGTAGCCCGGGATCATGCAATGCCAGGTACCATTTGTGATACCCACCCATGCAAAACATATACTCCAGCCCCTTGACCTACCCCTGGTCCTTTGATAGTATAAATATTCCAATGTTTCATAACTTAGTTATTATCATTAAGTTAGAAAGCAGATGATAAACTTGGTAAATATTTATATAATAGTTAATGTTTATTACTAAATGATTTGAAAATGATTAGAATACATGTTTAAGTAAAATTAGGTAAGCTATATTTGAATAAATACCAAAGAAAAAATATAAATAGTTGCTAAACAAATTAAAAGCCGCCCTGGCCTTCCATCAGTTAAACAAAAAATTTATATTAAACATTTATCTCTGTCATATCCAAAGTATAAACTTGAAGAAGCATTTCCCATGTTGGGGAGAATTACTAGAATGAAGAACAGTGTTGTTGGGTTCAAGGTTGTGCCACAGGAGGAAACACATAATACACTTTTACAAAGCTGGCAAAGATGGTTTGCCACTTTTTAAAAAAACGTAATTTAACTCTAGACGAATTTCTTAGAAAGTCTGGGTCTATAGACTATATCCTGAGATTGTGGGTGGTATTCATAGTAAACAATCTGTGGGAGATTTCCCCCTCAGTTTTACAGAGGTCCCACACTTGGACAAAATTGTATATATTTTAGTGCACGTGATCTTGATGACTTAAATACATATGCATTGTGAAATGCTGTATTTAAATGGTATATAGTAAAACTTGGGAGTTTGTCACTTCTTGAGCTAGTTATTAAAAAACTCATCAGTGAAAGTAACAAACTTTGGCTCTGGATTAAATTTTTTGGCATAAATTTCTTTTCCCCTCCTTTGTTTTGCTTCCAAGATAGAAGGGGCTATCACTGTCACTGTATCACTGTCTTCCCATTGTTCATCGATGTGACGAGTGGGCACTAGTAATATTCCATTAGTCCTGTCACAAAGAAGTGGAAACCCAAGGGCATTACGGTCCAGAGACCCAGAGGAGCCCAAACCATTCTTTCAGGTCATGGAACTGAGGTCCATAATTGTTACTAGTTTTTGGTATAACTGGTAATTAAAACATGGGCAGCTTGCCAGGCTTTACTGTGTAGAGTATAGTTCAGAAGGCCCTCAACCTTATAATTTACTGATGAAAAACTTAAAGCGGAAAGATCAGGTTTTCTTGGATGGAGCTCTGAGGAACTATGGAGTCTGGATGTTGAGAATGACTGACTGTAATGATGTGTGGTTTTCTCTGCTTCTTGCTAGAGTTACTGGTATCACGGAAACCCTGTCTAGAATTGTTTACTATAAGTATAAATGTGGAAAGAACTTAAATAGAACCTACGCTAAAATCAGTATCATCTAAAATATTGACGGCTGTTTATGTCGGGTGCCAAGGGACCTATGGGTCTGGTGTGGGTGGGTCCCTTCCGGCAACTGGCATGGAGGCGGAGGAAAGGGTAGGTGCCCAAAACTCCACTCCGAAGACCGCCAGCATGGTCTCTCCCCGCTTATGAGAGCAAACTTGGAGCAGTAAGACTCAGCCAGGAGTTGGGTCGACCGTACCCTTACCGGGAGGTCAGCTCCATGGGTTGCTTCCCACATGGGGTCAAGCCGAGCAGTACAGCTGTGGGTCTGAAGTGGATGAGTCTGGATCTCTTCCGTTGTAAATTAGCTGAATCTGGCGTGGTGTGGGTCTTTTCCGGGCAACTGGCATGGAGGTAGAGAAAAGGGCAGGGCCCAAACTCCACTCCAAGTCCGGCCAGTATGGTCTCTCCCGCTCGTGAGAGCAAACCCTTGGAGCAATGTCGGACCCCGCTATAATCACTCAAAAGAACAACATGAATTCTGAATACACCATGGCTCAAACGAATTGTCAGGTCCATCACCTTAGTTACCTCTCTGTGTGTGTGTGTGTGTGTGTGTGTGTGTGTGTGTGTGTGTAAATATTTGTATTCTACTATCTTAGCATTTTCAGTGCTAAACACACAGTATTAAGCCACTATGATACACATCTTGCCACACCTAGAAATTGGTATCCTTGACCAACATTTCTTTCCCAATTTTTCCCCGAACTCTCCTCACCATGTGAAATGCTGTTGCCTGTAGATGGGCTCGAGTCCCACGTCTGCCAATCTCAACAGCGTGACCACACTATTAACTTTTCAGACTCAGTTCAGTTTTCTGAGTACCCGGTGTCATAGAACTGCTGTGAGAAGTTGAAGTGTCTCACTGCCACCTAAGCACAGCTATGTGGCCCCAAAACTCAAAGATAAATAACAGTATCACCTAACAATTTAAGAATGATACATATTGATATATCTTAGTTATTTAAAAATTTAGAAGGCAAATTCAGTAAAAAAGTGTTATTTGTAGTGTGTAAATATTACACTTAAAATTTCTAACAGTGAGTGGTAGAGGGAACCACAACAGGTTGGGGGTGCCGGATGAAACATTGAGTTGGGCGCCTAACTCATCATTAACGTATTGTAAATCATGGTGCCTGAAACAAAAATAAACAAAAATTATAAGCAATTTGGAAGAGGATCCAGATATGAAAATGTTGACAGGAGTGTCTGTAATGGTGAAATCATGGGTATTTTAATGTTCTTCCACACTTGTCTTTTCGCCACCTTCTGGCCAATGAAATAATTTTATAGTGAGAATAAGATAAGTCCATCAAGTACTAATACAAAAGTAACCCTCATTCTACTCAGACTTTTCATGGGCCAGTTCTAGAAGTATACTTGAAAAAATAGCACAGATGTAACTAAAATATGTCTGGCCTTGAGGGCTCTACATAGACCAAGATGGAACCTTCATAGACTAAGATGGGGGTGAACTCTGGGGTGAAGTGTGATTGGACAGAGCCTCTCAGTTTCCCCCTGAAAAATGGGGGTGCAGATGTCTACCCGTTAACGGGGTTGTAGAGCTCAAAAATTAATGCATTTGGGGGCTTTTGGTAAGGTTGAACAGAGATGTACAAATTCAAGATCTTATAAACCACAGAAGATCTGATTACTTCTCGAGTAAAGCTTTTGTTTATTTTAAAATAAATCAAAAGAGGTACTTGGAAGTTTGTAGTTTGTGAGCCTTCTGAGTTGTTATTAAAAACTCATCACATGAAAGTATCAAACTTTGGCCTCCTGATTAAATCTTTGTTATAAATTTCTTTCTGCCTTTTGTTTTGCTTCCAAGATAGGAGTGAAACTATAAATTAGAAGAAAACATGAATTCCTGAAACATTTGTTTTTGTTTGAAAGTTTGAAAATTTTAAGATGAGCATCCCAAAATAAACTAGTATTTTACAGTGAACTTTACTGTGGGTTTTTTTTTTTTTAACACAGGAACAATGTTTTAAAATAGGAAATAGCTGAAAAAACTGGAA
>JAJIBD010031848.1:0-26546 GCA_021461705.1 Cryptotis parvus
AGACATATTGAACATATTAGTCAATTATTCATTACAAGTTCCTCTCATCTTCCTTTCTTTTCCCCCTCCCTGCCTTTCCAGTTGCTGAACATTGCCTTCAGTTTGTGACTTTCTGTGCCTCCTCCCAAGTTCACAGCTAAGCTAATAGCAGTGTCTTTAAACCTGTTGTCAGTCACAGCTCCTTCCTGGATCCCCACTCTTTCTGTACACATTGATTTTCTGGATAATTCGGGATCATCATCTCATCTCAAAGGTCTTCACTTAATTTAATGCCCTTTTCTCATGTGAAGTAACACCATCTCAGACTCCCTTAAGATGTGAATAGGAGCAGAAAGAGTACAACAAACAGAGTGCCTGCCTTCCATGATGCTGATCTAGACATTCCATATGGTCTCCTGAGCCTCACCAGGAATGATCCCTGAATGAAGAGCCAGGAGAAGTCCCTGGACACTCTGGGGTGTGATCTTCCCTCAAAAATATATGTGCGCATCCAGGAGTGGAGAGATGTACAGTAGTTGTAGCGCATACCCTGTATGAAACTGATCCTGGTTTAATCCCCAGTACTACATGGTTCTCTAAGCATCACCAGGTGCATCCCTGGGGACTTGCACAGATAGTGTGATCCGACAATTCCCCACACCACAGGATTCAGTATTTTCAGCATCTTCTGAGCAATACCGCATCCTCAGACTTTTGCCTGAACTGCCTTCCAGATTGGCCAAGATTCACCAGAGAGTGCAATCATTTCTCCAAAGGATGAAATTGGAGCCCTTCTATCCTTAGAAAAAATATTTGGTTATCTTTGGTGCAGGATGGCAGAGGACAGTGATATGTCTACTGAAGTTGTTAGAGATTTGATAATAGAGGACAAAGCTTAGATTCTCTTCTCTCTCTTTTCTTTCTCTTTTTTTCTCACTCTCACACACACATGCACACACACACACCCCCTCTGTGTGTGAGTCAAGCTACTCTAGTATTTTTATCCAGTATACACAAATATTTCCAAAATGACCAAAGAAGTAAGTATAATTAATACTCCGACTGCACTTCATGTTCCAGACCACAAGTCCTGGTGTGGAGGTTAGGAACTTTGGATCTAGCTGCATTTCTGAATCAGGCTGATCAGATGGCCCAAGTGGTATATAGTCTCCATAATTCCCTGGTTGGTGGGAATGTCAAATCTGGAATCGGTCAGGGCAAAGAAGTTCCAGGGGGTGATCAGTAGGACTTATTGCATAATTTTTTCTCAAGAAACCAGAGGTCTCTGATCTCCAAAGTCTCCTTGGATGTCAGATAGAGTCAGAACTATGGCTGAATTAAGCTAGGGGATTAAACAGAGGTAGCCAAACTGCCTAAGGCTTTGGCAGGGGCAGAGCTACCCTTTAATTCCTGGGAAACCTGGATTTTTTTTAGTTGAGGGGCAATGTGGGGCCCCCTGTTGGCTCTGCATTGTCAGGTGAGGAGCCTGGAAGGGAATCACATGCCTTGTTGGCTAGTATGATGCATGTGCATGTGAATTTTAAGAATGGAAGAAATGCTACTGCACATATTCGTTTATTATTATTATTATTTTTTTTCTTTTTTGGGTCACACCCGGCAATGCTCAGGGTTTTCTCCTGGCTCTGCAGTCAGGAATCACTCCTGGCAGTGCTCGGGGGACCATATGGGATGCTGGGGAATCGAACCCTGGCTGGCATGGGCCGGCCGCGTGCAAAACAAATGCCCTACCTGCTGGGCTATCGCTCCGGCCCCTGCACACATACGTTTAGATAAGAATGGCCATGTAGTTATTCAGACCAGAGTCTCAATTTCTTTTTTTTTTTAATTTTTTTATTTTTAAAATTACAAAGATATACAATTAAAAAGTTCATATTTGGGTTTTGGTCAAACAGTGTTGCAGCACCCATCCCGCCACCAGTGCCCATCTCCCACCACCAACGTCCCGGTTCCCTCCCACCTCCCCCAGCCCTGCTCCATGGCAGGTTCTTGATTTCTTTCCATTTCTCTCTCTTTCTCTTTTCCTTCCCCCTCAGACTATGGATTACAGAACATACATTAAAGGGTTGTCATGTGTATCTTTTTTGCCTCTATTTAATGCTCACTTCTAGGTTGGCATTAGTACCCTCAACAATTGTTAGCACACTGTTCCATTTTCTGTCTTACCTAGCCTCTGAATCCCACACGTTTGTGATAATTTCCACCTTTGACAGGACCTCCTGATATATGTTTCACTTGACCTTGGATATTGGTATCATACTATGTACCTATATATTTATGTTATGCAGATAAATGCAGTCATTCTGTATCTGTCTCTCTCTCCTTCTGGCTAATTTCGCTCCAACATAATCTTCTCCATGTCCATCCATTTGTAGGCAAATTTTATAACTTCATTTTTCCTAACAGCTGCATAGTATTCCATTGTGTAGATGTACCAAAGCTTTTTATCCAGTCATCGATTTTCGGGCACTCTGGTTGCTTCCAGATTCTGGCTATTGTGAATAATGCTGCTATGAACATAAAAGTAGGGATGGTGTTTCCGCTGCGTATTTTTGGCTTCCCAGAGTAGATTCCCAGGAGTGGTATGGCTGGGTCAAATGGGAGTTCAATTTCTAGTCTTTGGAGGAAAGTCCATATTGTTTTCCAGAAAGGCTGTACCAGCCGGCATTCCCACCAACAATGGATGAGTGTCCCCTTTTCCCCACACCCACGCCAGCATTTGTTGTTCTTGTTCTTTTGAATATGTGCCAGTCTCTGTGGTGTAAAGTGGTATCTCATTGTTGTTTTGATTTGCATCTCTCTGATGATTAGTGATGATGAGCATTTTTTCATATGTTTTTTGGCCATTCGAATTTCTTCCTTGCTGAAGTTTCTGTTCATTTCTTCTCCCCATTTTTTGATGGGGTTGTTTGTTTTCTTCTTGTAAAGTTCTACCAGTGCCTGATATATCCTGGATATTAACCCCTTATCAGATGGGTATTGGGTGAATATTCTTTCCCATTCTGTGGACTGCTTTTGTATCTTAGTCACTGTTTCTTTTGAGGTGCAGAAGCTTTTTAGTTTCATGTAGTCCCATATGTTTATCTTTTCTTCTAGTTGCTTTGTTAGTGATGTTTCATCTTTGAAGATGCCTTTAGCTTCAATGTCATGGAGGGTTTTTCCTATATTTTCTTCAATGTACTTTTATGGATTCAAGTCTGATATTGAGATCTTTAATCCACTTTGATCTGATTTTTTGTGCATGGTGTTAGACACATGTCCAAATTCATTCTTTTACATGTCGCTGCCCAGTTTTCCCAACACCACTTATTGAAGAGGCTTTCCTTACTCCATTTTAGACTCGTTGCACCTTTATCAAAGATTAAATGATCATGTGTTTGAGGTTGGGTGTCAGGATACTCAATTCTATTCCATAGGTCCACGGGTCTGTTTTTATTCCAATACCATGCTGTTTTAATTACTACTGCCTTGTAGTACAGTTTGAAGTTGGGTAAGGTGATGCCTCCCATCTTCTTTTTCCCGAGGATTGCTTTAGCTATCCTTGGGGGGTTTATCGTTCCATACAAATTTCAGGATTGTTTGGTCAATTTCTTTGAAGAATGTCATGGGTATCCTTATAGGGATTGCATTGAATCTGTACAGAGCTCTAGGGAGTATTACCATTTTGACAATGTTGATTCTCCCCATCCATAAGCAGGGAATATGTTTCCATTTCCTTGTGTCCTCTTTTATCTCTTGGAGCAGTGTCTTGTAGTTTTCTTTATACAGGTCCTTTACACACTTGGGTAAGTTGATTCCTAGGTATTTGATTTTCTGTGGCACAATTGTGAATGGAATTGTTTCCTTAATATCCCTTTCTTCTCTTTCGTTATTTGTATATAGGAAATCCACCGACTTTTACGTGTTGATTTTGTATCCTGCCACTCTACTATATGTGTCTATTGTTTCTAGGAGTTTTTTGGTAGAGAGTTTAGGGTTCTCTAGGTATAATATCATGTCATCTGCAAATAATGATAGCTTGACTTCTTCCTTGCCTATCTGGATGCCCTTGATGTCCTTTTTCTTCTCTGATTGCTATGGCAAGTACTTCCAGTACTATATTGAATAAAAAGAGGTGAGAGTGGGCAACCTTGTCTTGTCCCTGATCTCAGGGGGGAAGGCTTTCAACTTTTCCCCATTGAGAATGATGCTCGCTGTGGGCTTTTGGTAGGTGGGTGTAATTCTTTTGGTTACAAAATCAAATATGGTCTAATTTAATTCTCAATCAGGAAAGAAACAATAAGCTAGATTTTTTTTTTGTTCTAATCTCAGGTTGGGGATAAATTTTATAAAACAAAACTGAAACATTCAGTCTTTCCTTCCTGAGAAAATATCAAGTTCCCTATGTGGATTGTAGTGATTCCAAAATGAAAGTGTATTAGCTCTTAGTGAAGATTTCCTTCTTATTGTTGATGCCCAATATATGCATTCACTGATTTTAAAACAATTTGTTGACTCTTAGGTGCTCACAATGACCTGACATTGTAGTGTGCAATTCCTGGCCCCATTAGGCCTTTGATTTGGGAAGGGTCACACTTTGGTGACTCAAACACCAGAGTAGCTTTCAGTTCCAGAGCTGCGGGTAGTTGAAATTGAGTCCATTAATGTTTCTTTTAAAGGAAAATACTACAAAAGATGAAAAAATGGAAGAGTAGACATTCTTTTATTAATTGAAATAAGGAGACCATTGTTTGAGCTCCGGGGTACCTATTGAGAAGACATGAACCCCGATGATTATTCATGAGGGTTCAGCGTTAAAGCTGACAAGAGAGTGGTGTAGAAGAAAGAACACTCCCTGAGGAGCTAGACACGTGGCTTTGGGTCTGCCTCAATTCAGCAAAAAATCTCTTAGCATCTAGTACATCTTAACATTCTTGTAGAGTCTGAGATTCAGCTGGTGAGCCAGGCCTCTTGTGCCCACATTTTACAGCTTTTCTTACTCCTGGGTGGAGTCACACCAGCATCCAGCATTGGTGGGAAACGAGCCTATCTCTAGAGGATGCTGTGATGGTCAAGAGGCAACCACCTATGCCTATACCTTTCATAGAGAATAATTTACAAAGGAGTAGAATGCAGCATGTGAGTTTTTAAATTAATTATAAGAATGTAGACAAAATTTTCCCTTAATTTATAAAGTATGCCAGAACCCCCCAATTGTTCTGGCCTATTTCTAGAAGACCCAACTGCAAGATATTCTTAGTTAAGTCTTTTCTCCCTTTTTAGACCTTGAATGAGGTTAACAGGAATCTGTTAACATCAATGCCATTTGAAGAAATAATGGAGCAGCATTTCTAAGTGGACACAGCTAGTTAATGGACAGCCAGAAAAAAAATCCAACAGTCTCTATTCTCAGGCCCTTTCTGTACCTTACTGCCATTCACAAATTTCACACACAAATATTTGTAATGCTTCACTGTGGCCCTGGTGCCACTCTGGGTGCTGATGAGAAAAAAGTGGGAAAATATCCCAGGTCCTGCCCCTGTTTTCATGAGGAAGACAGGAAATCAATGAACAAGATCATTCCCAGTGGCCACAGATGCTATGAAGGAAATAACCCACAATAATGGAATTACAAATCATTGAGCAGGAATGGGTACTTTAGACTTGAGGTCAGCAAATTTCTCTCTATGCTGATCCTTTTCAGATGTTTGTTGGTGACATTGAGAAGCACTCAGAACTCAATACTACTGGTGGGGAATGTATGTTCTTGTCCACAGAATGTTGTCATTATTGTGGATATCATCTGAGTTGAGCCTAAGTGATAATGAGCCAGTCACGTGGATACCTGGGGAAGAGTCTTGGAGGCAGAGGAAAGAGCCAAGACAAGTCCCTTAGAGATGAGAATATGGGAAGACAAAGTCAGATGTGCTGGAGCTTGGAATCAAATGGTGACGTGTGATAGTGGCAGAGTCCAGAGCTGCAGAGCCCCATGAGTCCTTATAGAGAATTTGGTTTTTATTTTGCAAGCAGTTAGAAAACTTTGGGGGACACCAAACAGTCCTGGAACAATCCAATGTATGGTTTCTAACAATTGCTCTGGCTGGTCTGTAGAGACTGGGCATTGATGGGGAAAGTGGAATTGAATGACAAGTTAGAAGGCTGGCATGAAAGGGGAGGTAGAGGTGGCATGGGCTAGGGGAGCAGAAATGGGGATGAAAAAAATTGAAGGATTAAAGTAAGTGGAAATAAATGAGTGGCACTAACAGAATCTGCTGGTGGGATGTGAGAAAAAGTTAGAAAAGCCTGCTCTAGTGAATACTGGAGATGAACTGGTGTTTTAATGCGAAAAGATATTCTACTTTCAGATATAGTAAATCTAGGTCACCAGTGGAACATATATGTCTTTCAGATATCTCTAATTATGACTAATGTCTAAATGTTTGACTCTATCTGAATTAGATTCCATTCTTATCATTCATTTAATTCATACTCTAATTTCACTAAAGTTCATACTCTAAAAATTTCACTCAAGTTCTGATTGAGATTCTTTATTTTTTTAATATTTTATTTTACCACCGTGAGATATACAGTTACAAAGATGTTCATAAGATGTTCATATTTGGGTTTCGGTCATAGACTGTTCCAGCACCCATCCCTCCACCAGTGCCCATTTCCCACCACCAATGTCCCTGATTCCCTCCCCCTCCCTAGCCTGCCTCTGTGGCAGGTTCTTAACTAATTCTCTCTCTCTCTCTCTCTCTCTCTTCTCTCTTTTCCTTCCTTCCCTTCCACATTGTGGATTACAATACATACATTAAGAGGTTGTCATGTGTATCTTTTTGCCTGTATTTAATGCTGATTGAGATTTTTAGCAAGTTCTATATTAAATCAGAGGGATGTAATAAAGATATCCTGATTTCTCTTGCCTTGGTCCCTAGATTGTACCCGCTGTACTTTTACTATTAGAAACCATCCGCATGGCCAGTGGGAAGGCAGTTGTGCCAGGGAGAACAAGAAAACTCCGAGCAGAGACACTAAATGATGGTAGGTGCTGATACATGGCACTCAAGAGCCACATATGGGGTTTTTGGGGTCGTAAACATCTGGACTGCTCTCTATTCATATGGGGGAAGCAGTAGATCACCAAAGAAAAAGAACTCATATAGGATGAGATGTTCTGTTTGGAGAAAGCCAGCAGCCACTGACTATCAGGTGAGAGAAATGGGATTTGGGAACCCAGAGGAGGACCATAAACAAAGGAATAAGCTCATCTGCTTGGGACCTGGAATCTGGAAGAAAGCTTTATTCCACCTTGTGATGGTGGCAGCTACAGGTGACAACTTATGAAAAGGTTTGGGCCTCCCATGTTTGCAGGTAGAAGAAGACCTACCCTGGGATAGGCAGTATATGCCAAGGACTATACAAGGGCCAGTTACATTCATTTGTAGCATTATTTAGGTACAGACTAAAGTAGTATCTAGAAGGCAACTGAGCTGAACAAACTTGATCTCAAGCGTTTTCTTTTTTTCTCCATAGAATCTTTATATGGTGGATATTCCCGTTCGATCACACAACTAAAATTTAGCCCCTACTCATTAGTTTTCATTTTTGCTTTTTACTGGTAAGAACATGGAGAGTTGAGTCAGTGATGCTGGTTTTGAACCCTGACTCTGTCCAATTTCTACCTATGTGTGTGGACATGTTACATAAATTCTCTATGTCTCACTGGTCAAATGGAGACAATAATCCCTAGCTCAGGGTTGAAGAAGGTATAACGGTATTAACACATACTTAGCTTGGAGGTAGTTTTTTGCACATAGGAAGTCCCGTAAGATTTCAATTTCCTATAGGAAAAAGAACCAAAAAGCAAAAGTACATGGTTATTTCTCAGTCCCCCAAATCCTTGAGAACTGACGTCCAAGGGAACACAGGTGACTTACTTTCACTTCACCTTGGCGTTCTGGCTAATGTGATCTCTGCAAAATTGAGGCCTGCTGGACCACCTCTAGGCTCCATTAATGAAAGAGGGTGACTGCATTAGTCACTTACACAGCATGTGGAAAACATAAAAACAGCAACTCAATGTCCAAATGTGCCTCCTGAAAGCATTGCTAAGTAGTTCCTCACACCGGAGACCAAGGCAGATGGCGAGCGCTCCTCGGAACACCACTGTGAAACATCTGGAGGCTTTGTAGAGTAATAGCATTCCAAAATTGCTCGTGGAAAAATCCTGCCTTAGAAATATCCAGTGCCTGACCTTCACTTCAATTCCTTTCCACTTGGGCCACTCCTTTCCTGGGGAAATAAAGTTTTTAAAAATGATTTTAAGATGAAATAGGAGGAATTATTAACCCATTAAAGAAAACAAATCAATTCTAATTAACAGCTATTCATGAAAAAAACAGCTTGCTGCTGCAGGGGTAGATAAATGTCAGCCTAAAGCCCCAGATATTGCACCCACTCCACAGGCTAGTTCAATTATTCTGTCCTCACTCAGCCAAGTAATTGATATCTGATTCTTTTACCTGGTGGGTATTGATGGGAAGGGAGTCATTTCTCCCTGGGCTGGACCAGCATCACAAGCAGCCTCTGGACTGTTGCTCACGGAACAAGAGAACTTATAAGTCCAGCTACTGTATCCCCAGGACAAGTGTTTTTGCAAATCTGCTTGCCTGAGAAAACAGGGACCGTGTGGTGCTCGCACGGCGGCATTCCTGCTTACCCCACTCTGGCTGGGTTTTTTTTTTAACTTAATAAACATCTCCAATTCTAGATTCAGAACCTTTCACAGCAACTCTCTACTTGGCAAACAGAATTGGGGTGATCCTCCCACCACATCCTGTTAGCAGAAGTGACCACAAGAAGCCCACCCATGAGTGATTGAGGGAGGGCTTTGTTTCATTCTCTTTCTTGACCTTGAGAGCTCAATGATGGTTTAATGAAGGATTTTTTAAGTGCTCTTACTTTATATTCAAGGTGCATAAGGAAAAATATCACTCAGAGGCTCGTCTCCAGAGGAAAGTGGAGATAAGTTATGAACAATCATTGAAAGATTAGAGAGACACGTTAGAGTTCAGGAACGTAGGATTTCAACACTCACCCCCCCGTGAAAAAGAGGATTATGCGGCTAATTATCATCACATAGACAAATCCATTTTAGCTGTTCAAAGTGGGTTTCATTAAAAACTGTTTGTTTGACTTAAATAAAACCATGAGAATTATTGATATAAATATTCTATTTGGCAGAAAGGCTTTAATAGGAACAAAGCTCTAAGATAAAAGCAAATATTCAGGAGAAATATGTGGACTTTTTAGTCATCTTCATGGAGACTGTCGGGTTGCTCACAATTGCTGGATTGTATGTCAATGATGAAAATTCAGTAGGCAAAACTCTTAGACACCTGCCTTATTGGCCATTTGTTTTACAAGAAGATACTATACAATATTCTGGTCAATAGAACACATAGTTTTTGGATGATTTCTTAGGTGAAGAGTGATGACCGTTTTTTGTCCATCCCAAGAGTTTATAACCCTGAGTATCTTAGGGTAGAGGTTTTCAATTGTCAATGGTGATCCACAGAAATTGCTTCTGGCCTGTCAAAAAGTTACTATCATTTAACACATGCGATGCCTGGATTAAATAGTAGCACTATGTAAATGTTGGTATTTACATGTATTATATATATTAACATGAATATTCTTACAATAAATAATAGCCTTTATTTCTGCATTAGAGATCTTCAAAATATTTCTCATATTTTCACCACAGGTGTGAAAGTTGGGAAACTACTATTTGTATCATACAATTCACAGGGACAAACCAGAACATGAAGTCCAGTTCTTAGGACAACAATTCAGCGCTCTTCCTACTTCCATTGAGGCACCTCTATGGGATGCATATAGACCATCTGAACTACAAAAAATAAGAAAAACGTTAGAAAAATAATCCAGAAGTATTCAACTTAATTTATATTTGAAATTAGATTTTATTTTTATGTCTTACCGTTTTTTGTTGAAGTACTACAATTTACAATTCTACTAGTAATGGCAGTCATTCATCTATATCATTCCTACACCATATCCGTCACCAGTTTTCCCTCCCCAATGTCCCAGGGCTGGTCCCAGCCCCCTCCCATGTAAGATCAATCGACAAAATCTCCAGTATCAGATGCTTTTGACCATTTGCTGTTCCCTTACTATGTTTCTTTATATGAGAATTTTTCTTAAAAAATATGAACCACTTTAAAAAAATTTTGTGGAGGTGATTAAAGCTAAACTTCTAAACTTCCATGAAATTGTAAATCAATAAATTGATAACATTTTTTCCTCAAAAACTGTCTTTCTCTTTTTGTATATAGGTATATTCATTTTGAAAATTTATCATATCAATAAGGTTATGCTGATTTTTTTGTGGGGAGAAGAAGGATCTCCATTTATTTTGTTTCATATACATCTGCTGATTCATTTTTAATTAACATGAAATAGCTAAATACGACCAATACACAATTAGTAAGAATGAGGGAAAGGAGAATTAATACAACTTTAAAGGAAAATCAGAATAACTCTATAAAACTATAGAAGTGTCTTGAGATGCTTTAAAATAAGCACCCTCCCCCCAAAGTCCATGCAGGCTCTAGGCTGGAAGTTCTATTTTGAGAACAGGAGTGAGGGGTAAGCAAAGATGTTGACAAGTTTTAAAGACAAGCTGGTGACCATGATCAGATCCTGGTGACCATGAACATCTCAGCAAGTTCTATAGCCTGTGGCCCTCAAAATGTGGGAACCAAGCGGCAAATAGGATACAGTCCATTATTTTTAGTAGGGGGTAGGTAGAGAAGATAGGAAAGATAATTATTCTTCAGAAGGGAAGTCTGTGGATATACTGAGTTACATAAAAACATTTACTGGGCATTTACTGTGACTGAGTATCCTATTCTACTTGGCAGAAAGGCTTTGTGTCATAAGAAAGATTATAAAAGCAGTTGTATGTAGGTGAATAGGAGACTAGGAGCTGTACTTATGATAAAAACCATTTTCTTTAAAATTCTATGTCAAGTTCAATAACAGACTGAGAACAGGAAGAGAGTACTCTTGGTTTCTGATCTCATGGTAAATAGTAGATGGCAACATTTGCCTTTATGTTTTCTCTTTGGGGTTTTTTTTCCTGGTTTTTTTTTTTTTAGGAGGGCTTTATCTGGTGGCTCTCAGGGCTTTACTCCTGGCTCTCCACTCAGGGATAACTGCTGGTGATATGTGGAAACCACATGTGGTCCTGGGGATTGAACCAGATCATGAAAGGTGAGCACCTTAACTCCTCTATTATGTCTCTGGCCTGAACTCCTTTACTATGATTCTGACAGCACGTCATCAGGGAGACATAGATATATGTCATTCGGTGCTTAAAAATTCTAATAACAGGGGGTCATAGTGATAGTACAGTTGGTCGGCCTTGCCTTGCATATAGCCAACCTGGATTTAATCCTTGGCATCCACTATGATCCCACAGACTCACCAGGAGTGATCCTTGAGCACTGAGTCAGGTGTCAGCCCTAAGCATAGCTGTGCGTGACTATTATTGAATCAGTAATCAGGGGTTGCTTCTGGTAGTAGCAATGGAATTCTGTGGAACTAAGGACAGATCCAGGTATTCTGCATGCAAAGTTTGTGCTCCAGCCCATATGTGTTTTTTATGTGTTTTTTATACCGAGAAGTTTAGCATGCTTCCCCTTGAGTGAAAGTCACAGTTGGCTCTCTATCCACTCCCTAGGTCTTTCCTTACATCTTGCAATCAAACCTTAGTTGTATCCAAATGCTTGTTTTTCTCTAACCTAACTCAAAAACAAACCAAATATAATCATGAACAATCCAGTGTCTCTTTTCAGTGATGCGTTTTGGGTGACCCAAGTTCTGGCCACGATATGGTGCCTGGAATAGCAGTAACCACCTTGCAATCTTAGGGTAGCATGGTCATAGTGCCAGAGCTTTGAGGACACCGAGAGAAAGACCTAGGTGTCTGGTGGCTTTGGCAGCCTCTGACTTAACAAGCCCAGAGGCGTTCTTCTATACTAGAACCCCTTTTATACTTAATGACTAATTTTCTCTTCTAAGCTTGCCACTTTGGAGTTTCTGTTACTTACAGTAGAAGCACTCTAATAACACTGGTAATTTCCATAACTTCTTACCAGCTCAATGAGGAAAACAAATGTTCAAAGTAGATCCCTCACATTACATAATCTTAGGCTGTAATATAATCAGTGTCCCTAGAAGAAGTATAAGCAGCTCCCAGAAAACAAGCAGTGAGCAAGTGACTTGAGCCAAGTTTTGATAAAGGACTAGAAGGTAGCCAGAAAGATTCCAGCCTAGTTAGGGAGACTCTTCCCTTGAAGACTAGGTAGAGTGTGGCGTCCAGGGACCCCAGATATGTTTCAATTTGAATCTCAAATTTTTAATTTCTTTCACATATAAAACAAATTGTTGTGAGGAGACAAAAAAAAGATGCCTGGTAATTTGTCTCCCCACATTGATCACTGGCCCGAACAACGCACCTTTGTTCATTACACCTAGTATAGTAACTAGGACGTCTATTCAACCCAAATAAGCAGTGAAGATAAGTGATAATAAAAGTGGGATTGCTCCCGACTCCATACTCAGGAATTGCTTTTGGTGGAATCAGGAGTAACCCTTGAGCATCTCTGGATGTGTCAAAACAACAACAACAGCAACAACAAAGCCTCAAGGTGAAGCCATGTTGTTGCAAATAGCAGATTTCCTTCTTAAGCTAAAGGATATTCTGTGTGTCTGTATACCCACATCATTTGGTCCCATTCATCTCTGATAGACATTTTATGCTCTTTCCTTCTCACCTGCCTAGGTTTTGGGGAATAACATTATCATGAAACCAGTAATTACTTTCTAATCCTGCTTTCAATGTTTTTATTTACTAAAGACTTAAACGTGTCATTGCTGGGCTTTATGATAGCACCTGTTCTAATTTTGAGGAATCTCCATTTGCTTTCCTTAGTGGCTACACCAGTGTACATTACCACCAATTTAATAAGACTCTGAAGACCTTTTCCTTAAGCAATATTATTTGTCACCTACAAACCAAAGTTTGTAAGAGTTATTTTAATTGAGAACTGTGCTACTTACTCTTGCCTCTTGTTTTGCTTGTTTGTTTCTTTGTTTTTGGTAACCACTTGTCAATCCACAGTTAGAGAGAAGAGAATTTGAGAACCTGAACATTCTTGCTTGGAATGATAATTACTCATTAGATCCCCATTTCATTATAATTCTACAATTCATTACGTTTAGCACTTCATTTGAAGCATTGGAAAAATTTCTGACAACTTTAGTATGCTTATATTAAATATTGAAATGAGATCAAATTTAAGGCTTTATTATTTCTTGAGGCATATTCTAAATCCTCCAAATCTGAGAAACCAAAAAAGTAGAAATCCCTATATTTTTTGGGGGTGTGTGGGTGGGCATGTCATTATTATGGATATGTTTTGTTATTTAAAAAAGCGGCATACTTGAAAGCCTTCCCCTTAAGATCAGGGACAAGACAAGGCTGCCCACTCTCACCACTTCTATTCAATATAGTACTTGGAAGTACTTGCCATAGCAATCAGGGAAGAAAAAGACATTAAGGGCATCCAGATAGGAAGGGAAGAAGCCAAGTTATCACTATTTGCAGATGACATGATATTATACCTGGAAAACCCAAAACTCTCTACCAAGAGGCTCCTAGAAATAATACATTCTTACAGTAGAGTAGCAGGATACAAAATCAATACCCAAAAGTCAATGGCCTTCCTATATGCAAACAGCGAAAGAGAAGAAAGGGACATTAAAGAAACTATCCCATTCACAATTGCACGCATGAAAATCAAATACTTAGGAATCAGTCTGACAAAGAATGTAAAGGATCTCTACAAAGAAAACTACAAAACGTTACTTCAGGAAATAAAAGAAGACCTGAGGAAATGGAGACACATTCCCTGCTCATGGATTGGAAGGATTAACATTATCAAAATGGTAATACTCCCTAGAGCTTTATACAGATTCAATGCGGTCCCTATAAAGATACCCATGATGTTCTTCAAAAAAAATTGAACAAACACTCCCTGAAATTTGTATGGAATAATAAAACCCCACGAATAGCTAAAGCAATCCTTGGGAAAAAGAAGATGGGAGGTATCACTTTCCCCAACCTCAAGCTCTACTACAGAGCAGTTGTAATTAAGACAGTGTGGTATTGGTATAGAGACAGACCCGTAGACCTATGGAATAGAACTGAGTATCCTGGAACGCACTCACAAATATACAACCACTTAATCTTCGATAAAGGAGCAAAAAATATTAAGTGGAGCAAAGAAAGCCTCTTCAACAAATGGTGCTGGGAAAACTGGGCAGCTACATGTAAAAAAATGAACTTAGACCTCCTTCTAACGCCATGCACAAAAGTCAGATCAAAATGGATTCTAGATCTCGATATCAGACATGAATCTATAAGGTACATCGAAGAAAACATAGGAGAAACGCTCTATGACATCGAAACGAAAAGTATCTTTAAAGACGACACACCACTGACCAAGCAAATGGAAGCAAAGATAAACAAATGGGATTATATAAAATTGAAAAGCTTCTGCACCTCAAAAGAAACGGTGACCAAGATACAAAGACAATCCACAGAGTGGGAAAGGATATTCACCCAATACCCATCTGACAAGGGGTTAATATCCAGAATATATCAGGCACTGGTAGCACTCCACAAGAAGAAAACAGCCAACCCCATCAAAAAATGGGGGAGAAGAAATGAACAGAAGCTTCCAAAAAGAAGAAATTCGAATGGCCAAAAGGCATATGAAAAAGTGCTCTTCATCTTTAATCATCAGGGAGATGCAAATCAAAACAACAATGAGGTACCATCTCACCCCCACAGAGACTGGCACACATCCAAAACAGCAAGAACAACCGGTGCTGGCGTGGATGTGGGGAAAAAAAGGGACTCTCATCCACTGCTGGTGGGAGTGCCGACTGGTCCAGCCCTTTTGGAAAACAATATGGGCATTCCTCCAAAAGCTAGATATTGAGCTCCCATTTGACCCAGCAATAGCACTCCTGGGAATATACCCTAGAGACCGAAAAACACATAGCAGAAACACTATCTGTACTTCTTTATTCATCTCTGCGCTATTCACTATAGCTAGAATCTGGAAACAACCTAAATGCCCGAGAACAGAGGACTGGCTAAAAGAAACTGTGGTTCATCTACACTATGGAATACTATGCGGCTGTCAGAAAGGATGAAATTATGAAATTTACCTGCAAATGGATGGACATGGAGTCTATCATGCTGAGTGAAATTAGTCAGAAGGAAAAGGACAGATATAGAATGACTGCATTCATTAATAGGATATAGATACCAGTGTTTTAATAAATATGGGAAATGGTAATGGCAGATTAAAACTCACCACTGAATATACACAAAGAGACTTAAGTGACAAACTCCTAAATATCTGCAGGGCTAGCCATAATGTGTAAAATAAGAGGGAGAGAGATGCAGAGACAGAGAGAGAGATAGAGAGAGAAAAGAGAGGAAACTGGGGTACCTGCTATTAAGGCGGGTGGGGGACGGGAGGGGGGGGGTACATTGGTGGTGGAAATGGGGCACTGGTGGAGGGATGGGTGCTGGAATATTGTATTACCAAGAACCAATTATGAACACCTTTGTAATTGTGTGTTTCACGGTGGTATAATAAAAAAATTTAAAAAAAAAATAAATAAAAAAATAAAAAAAGCGGCATAGGGCCGGAGGGATAGCCCAGCGGGTAGGGCGTTTGCCTTGCAGCGCGGCCGGCCTGTGCTGGCCTGGGTTCGATCCGGCATCCCATATGGTCCCCGAGCACCGCCAGGGAGTAATTCCTGAGTGCAGAGCCAGGAGTAACCCCCTGAGCATTGCCGGGTGTGTGACCCAAAAAAGCAAAAAAAAAAAGCGGCATAATTTTCAACCAAGAAATAGTAAGAAAAAAAATAGCTGATATACTTGAAATAGTCACAGTGAGGCCACATCTATTTTTTACAAGTGGCTCAGAATTATATGCAGTTAATACCAAACCAAACATTTTAGCAGTGCTATGAGGAGTTTGGGGTAAAGATAGCAGATTGAACATTTTCCTTGATCTCTCTCTTTTCTCTTGAAAGTCTACTAAAATGAAGTAATGGGGATTTAAAGGGATATTGCACTTTTGCAATTTTCTTAGCAAATAAAAGGATATTGACTCACAAAGAAAAATGGAGGAAACAAATGCAACAAGATCTTAAAAGTATGGTCCTAATTGGCCACAACCTGATGGATTTAAGCAACACCACAGTGCAGAGATGAACATTGTGCCATCAACTCAGTTAGCCAAGTGTCACACTAAGTGGGGATCCGGGTAAATTTTGCTTGGGCTCTCCTTCCCTAACCCTGCCCAAGAAAGAAAGAAGAAAAAAAAAGAAAAAGAACAAATATTCTTGTACCCCTTGGGGCAGTTTTTCTGGATAAGAGCACAGTAATACATTGACCCTTACTTTCAAGCTTCATTGAGGCTAAGCCTTCTGATAGGACATAGCTGATTGTGTGATAAACTTTTTAAGGGTTCACATTTTGTCTTTGCTAACTTTGTGGAGCATGGAACAAATAAACCCATCTCCACTAGTGGTTGTGTGGTTATTAAATAAGATCTTGTAGCAGGGATTAAAGGGCATTAAATTCTTGATCAGCGAATAGACTACTAGAAAATTTAAAAAATTAAGAATTTCTTCCTAGAAAATAAAAGCACTGTAGAAATAGTATCTTTGCACTTAAGTATTTAGAAACCAAGGCAAAAAATATAATAATATTCTCCTAAAAAGTCTTTGTTCAATACTCTCCCATTCATTCCTTACCTTATATCATCTAGGGACACATCAGCAAATGAAGTTCAGTTCCTTGGCACCAATTCTAAATATCCTAGAGGACCAACTCTAAAATTACAGACATACCAGAAAGTTAAAGATATTAAAAAAAGACAAAATGCAGCACAGTCTAAAGCTACCCTTTTCCCCTTTTATTTGAGAAGTGGGTCCTTAATAGGATTCTTTCACTTTAATGAGAGGGAGATACCACAGATAATTAGTTAATAATTTTTAGATCAGCATTTATTATATACCAGTGTCATATCCAAGCATTTCAATGAAGATGGTCTCCCTTCACTAATCATAACATAATTTGTTAGAGACCAACACATTTTATATTCTCTTTTTTTCGAGAGAGGAAAACTAAGGCTCAAAACCTTATATACAACTTGTCCCAGTTCAATTCCCAGCACTGCATGTAATCTCCTCAATAACTGCCAGAAGGAATCCTTGAACGCATGGAGCTGGTAAAAGGAAGCCCCAAGCAGTGTGGCTCACCAATGTGGCCCACCTAACACCAAAGTGTCCATAAAGAGCAGTGGGAGATAGACCAATCATGGCTAGAGTATGAACTAGAAAATCAAATATGCCATGGTTCAGCTCCTAACTCTACTATTGATTCACAGAACACCCTAACATCTTGCTTGTAAAAAGTGGGCAAAATCTTTGTTGTGTCAGTGTGTGTGTGTGGAAGGGGGTAGGGAGGTTCCTTGAGACTGTGGAGAAATGGTCCACAACTTGCCAGTTGCTAATGTCCATACCCACCTAATGATTTTCCACATGCATCACCGGTGAACTGTTAACAGGAGCATTCAAATGCCAAGCCAGAGAAATGGCAAATTCTCAAGAAAGTTGTAGACTCACTGCACAATACTCTGTTGAGTCTCCTCTCAGAGGCAATGGGACTTTAATTTTGCAGGCTGATTTTCCAGTACCAAACTGGGAGTTGTTAGAAGAATCCCTGACCATTAGAAATAATTTAATTTTGTGAATGGTGAGATGTATTATGAGTACATTATTCCTTGTAAATTCCTTGTACATTATTGTTTTGTCGGTGATAAAGATTGTTCTCACCTGTCAATACTCGAGGATAGATAAGTTATCTCAGTGCTGTGCAGTTCAGCACCTTAGCAAGGAGTGACCTAGAGCCGGCAGAAGAACTGCATGGCTGGAAGGCTGAGAGATGCTGAAGGATGTAACAGTTTGCATTGATGGCTTTCAGTTTTCTGAGACTCCAAAGGTGCATCACAGCTCTCTAACTACCTCTAAATTGATCTGTTTTGCTTCATGTTTTTTGGCCTAATAGGCTACCCATCATGTAACTGAGAATCTATAAACAAATGCTAGAAACAAGGACCCTAATTGATCAACTTTCGGGTTTCCTTTGGTGAGTTTTCTTAAAAAGCTCTGTTCCCATGTATAGTTGTATTCATGCGACTCCTGAAAGACCTAAATTGACACTGTGGCAGTAAAGTCAAGGCAAGAAGGCAAAGGTATTTTTTCTAGATAAGGGTCAGCATTTGGAGAACAAACAGTAAAGCCTACAAAACTAATGGAATTTCCAAACAAGGGAAGGAGCGAACAAATGTTGCCGGAGGCCTGTAGCGTTTACTGAATTAATGCCAATCAGTGCACTGAGCACTGCACACTTGAGGCTTCAGTTGTGCTTGAGTATTGACTCAGTCTTGAAAACTGAGACCCTTCAAAGGAACGAAAGAAAAAATAAGTTTGGAGGAACGTTTACACAGAGGTTTCCCTTGGGTTCCAGCTGCCTACTGAATTAGCATCAAGCCAATGTCCTGGAATAGGGTGATGAGAGCTGGCTTTACTGGCCTCACAATGAGTGCAGTCAATATGGAAGTGCCTAGTTTTCATTTGGAAGAAATTTACATTTGATCATGCCCTGTCCCCTCAACTCCTGCCTTCCTATCTGCTTGTCTCTATCACTCTGAGGACCCATGTATTTGCAAAAATGCCTCCACTATTCTTTCCCCTTGTGGCATGACTGTAAAATTTCCCCCTCAGACCTTTACCATCCCAAGTAAACCTACAGTTCTTGAATTCAGACTGGTGTCAATAAGGAGTTTAAAAGAAAAAATGTTGAGTAGACTAATTCACACTGAGAAGCAAATAGCTGGGAAACTCTTAGAGCAGTTCCAACTATTTTTTACTAACTCAAGTATCCCAGTTATGCAAGTTCAGAATTTAAAAATTAGTCTCTTTGGTAGTTGCATTTTATTTGCTAAGATTGAGTAAAAAAAAAAATTAGATTTCTTCTTTGTTGGAGTTGCTTTCCATCTCGGGGTACGCCTTAATTGATAGTAAGAAAATGTTGCTTCTGTGAATAGCAGATGATAATTCCCAAATATTCAGAGAACCACACCCAGAAGAACTGAGCCTCATTAGAGTCTCTGTTTGGTATGCAAGAAAGGGACTGGTGAACCACTTTCAAGGGGTCCTTGTAGAGTCCCAGCCAATCTTGGGACCCCTGCGAGAGGAAGTCTCAGGGATAGCATCCTGCCTATTCATTCTGTATTCTCCACCCTCCTCTCTTCCCACAAGCCAACCTAGGATTCTCTAAATCCTTTGGGAATGTGGAGAATGGTGAAGTCCTGGATGATTGAGGTTTCACCAACATCTGAATAATTAATGTTAAAATCAATTAGAAAACTCACTACCATTGCTAATAATTCTCCTACAAAAGCTTTTGTTCGTTTATTTAACAAATGTTCATATGCACCAACAACTTCCTAAATGTTAAACATTCATTCATCCACTGTTTGGCCTCTTATCTGCCCAGGGGGCTTCCTATGAGTCAGACACTGACCTAACCCTATAACCATAAGCCAGACAGAGCCTCTGCCTCTATGGAGATGAGACGCTGTACTGAGTCAGACACAAACAAACAAGAAAGATTGAATCTATCCAGGTATTAAATTCTAGGGAGATAAGAAGGTATTTGAGCAGCAGATGGTACTGATGGTAGATGTCGCTATATTTGAGGCAGCCTCATTGATGAGGAGGCATTTGAATAGAGACAGAAAGAATATAAGTGACCATGTCATGACTTAAAACTAGTCAGAATGAACATGGTGCAGAAGCGGTGAGGGCTGTGTGTGTTTGTGTGTTTGGGAAAACTATCAAGGAGAAGACAATACAGGAGAACACAAGGAGACTGTTTGCTGTCAGGTGAGTAGGAGAGAGAATTAACAGCAGACATGCTGGGCTCAGAAAGAGTGTGGGCTTTTACTTGGTTGGACAGGTGACACCGGAAGAGACTTGATTGTAGGAATGATATTGAGAAGCCTCCAGGGGCGGGTGATAGCTTCAGCAGGTAGGGCATTTTGCCTTGCCGGTAGCCAATCTGGAGTTCGATCCCCGGCATCCCATATGGGGCCCCGAGCACCGCCAGGAGTAATTCATGAGCTTAAAGAGCCAGAAAAACCCTGAGCATGCCGTCAGGGTGTGACCCAAAAAAGAAAAGGAAGAAGAAAGCTCCTCCAGCTACAGTGTTGGGAATAGAAACCAGGTGACCATCTGAGGCCCATAAAGTGGGTGATGCAAAGAGCCAGGGATAAAGGTAGAGGCAGTTCTGGTTTATAGCAATTACTCTAGGCAGGTGAGAAGTTGGTTGTACATCTTGAAGGTGTGACCTTAGGATTTGCTGATGGATTTGGATATAGCATGAAGGGAAAGATAAGTCCAAGATGAGGTCCAAGGATTTTCGTCCTGAGATACTAGAAAGATGAAGAATTTATACTTTGGGGCACAGGGGCAGAGCATGGAGGAAGTTTTGGGGACCAGGCAAAAGATGACAATGGGTGAGACAGGATGCAGCTTAGAACAGAGTTTGAAGAAGGCACTTGGGTGTTTAGCAACACTTCCAGGAGACCGGTGGGGATATTAAAATGGAGATGGCCTTTAAAGCACAGAGAGAGGAACTGATTGTGTGTGCTGCTGGAAGAAAATCCCAGCACTCAGAGTCAGACGCGCTGATGTCTGGAAAAACATCCTCAAGCTTTCTCCTCCTTTGGACCAGCACCAGCCATTTTTAAAAATATTTTATCATACCACCATGAAATATACAATTATAAAGATGTTCATGTTTAACGGTGTGCTAACAATTGTCGAGGGTACTAATACTGCCGCCTAGAACTGAGCAGCATTAAATAGAGGCAAAAGATACACAGACAACCCCTTTAATGTACGTTCTGTAGTCCATAATCTGGAAAGGGAAAAAAAGAGAAAGAGAGAGAAAGGGAAAGAAATAAAGAGACCTGCCGTGGAGGAGGGCTGGGGAGAGGGGAGGGAACCGAGGGACGTTGGTGGTAGGAGATGGGCGCTGGTGGAGGATGGGTGCTGGAGCACTGTATGAGCGAAACCCAAATATGAGCTTTTAATTGTATATCTTTGTAATTGTTAAAAAAACTTAAATAAAAATGCTAAAAAAAATGTTTTCATGTTTGGGTTTTTAGTCATACAGTGTTCTACCCATCCCTCACCAGTGCCCATTTTACCACCAACTTCCATTTCTCTCCCTCCTCTAGCCCACCTCTATGGCATGTTCTTTGTATTCTCTTTTCACTCTCTCTCTGTTGTGTCTCTTTCTATCTCTCTCTTACTTCTCTTATTTTGTGTACTTGTACTACATACATTTAGGAGTTACATCATGTGCATTTTGTCTATATGCGCTCAGTTCTAGAGCTGGTATTATAATTTTTCGATGATATTAGCACACTATTTCCTCTCTATGTCTTATATCTCTCTGGCTTCCACAAGCTTGTGGTAGATTCCACCTTGGAGCAAGACCTCTTGATTCATGTTTTGCCTGACCTTGGATATGTGGTAGCATATATATGTATGCTTATGTATGTATATATGTATGTATGTATATATATTTGTGTCATGCAAATAAATGCAGTCATTCTATATCTGTCTTTTCCTTTTGGTTAATATCACTCAATATGATCCTCTCCATGTCCATCCATTTTTATAAGCCGGAATTTCATAATTTCATTTCCCTAAAGCTGGCATAGTATCCATTGTGTAGATGTACCAAAGTTTCTTTATCCAGTCATACAGTTCTCAGGCACTCAGACCAGCCATTTTTAAAGGCATTAGACCAAGGCTCTAGAGCTCTATAGTTTTCAAGCCTTTCTCCCCCCGTAAAAAGCAGCACTGGTCTGCTGTCTTGAGAGTCTTCAAGCTCGAATTTCTTTCTAAAAATAAAACAAATGAAGGGAAATACATATGGAAATAGGGAGGGAAAAGAAAAACTAGAAGAAATTATTCTGGAAAACAAGCCCGGGAAATACTCAAGAAAGAAAATGATCATCTATGTCCCAAGCTGTATATTGGTCAGGCGGGAGGGTGTGGCCTATTTTCTAGGAAGTTGCTGGTAGGCCTGAGCAAGAATTGTTTTAAGAGGAGTCAAAAGAGTCTGATTGGGGCAGGTAAAGTAGAGGATTGTCTTGTGTTTCTTCCCAGGAGTACTCTGCTCTTTTCTAGTATTAAAGATGAAAGAACTGAGGCAATATTAAATGGGGTGGACACAGCTGAGTGAAGGAGGAGAAGACTGTGCTCAGACAACGAGACTCCCCCCCCATAGATCTGTGTCACAATCTCCAGATTGTGTCCTCTTTTCCTTTACTCACCTGCTTGAATCAGGCTGTTGAATTGAAAGTCTCAATATGGCAGTTTAGAGCAAAGATGAAGGATTGGTTTCACTCAAAACAGATTCCACATCCCCCTCCTCTTTATTGTGAAAATACAAATCCTTTAAGCCACCTCTCAATCCACTGGTTGCCACACTCAGGACAATTCCATTACTCACAGTCCAGTCCCATGCGGTCCAGTGATTCTTCCTATGGTTCTTCGTGAGGTGGAACGAGGGAGAGGTTAGTGGTGATACAGACCCACAGGGGAGAGGGGATCAGCAAGATGTCACTGTCTTCCCTGATTCTAGATGCAGAGTTTTCATGAAATTGGCAAGCCCAATTCTATCAAGTGACAGCACAAACATATAATACAGAGACATAAGTCTAACCAAAAAAGATTTATGTGAAGGGAGCCATTTACCTTTGGGAGAGAAGCTGCCCTGTGAAGGATTTTATAAATACCAAAAGTTTCTTGTTGGATAAATTTCTCCCCACTGAGGAGCCTGGGACGCTCTCTGAGATGGACCTTCGCTTGGATAATGGAGAGAAAAAAGTAAAGTTTGCTACAGGCAAGCTGTGACAGGCAAGGGACCTTGTGGTCACATTCTGGGGTGGAAGATAATACTTTCTAGAATTTCTTTTTCCTGTCAGTTCAACTTCAAAGTGTCTTTCCTAGGACTTGGAAGAAGTGTTCTTAGCTGATAATTTTTAAAAGCCCCTATTCAGCAATCTCTCTGTTACTGTTTTTCTTGGCGGTGGTAGTAGCAGGGAATATTGTTGGGTCACTGATAAGGACTCCTGGGGAGTAAAACAGCGCATAAGTGGGAGAATCCCAACGATACATACACCTGTTACTACGAAGATTTCCCAACACTGGTATTTACAATTAGTCAGATGACAAGGCTCCCTAACATAATTCTATAATGATCTCAGTAAGTCCATGGTTGTCCTGATCAACTAATTTCTGATTCCTCTGCTCCTGAGACCAGGATGAAGAAGGATTGTATGAAGGTGGACCAGAAGCCATAATACTTTCTACTTCTGGGAGAAATCAGCTGGATGAAATTGGCCGGGACCTCAGCTCTCATGATATGGCATCCTGCGCTGGAGGATGGCTCAACAGTAAGAACCCTTGCACTTGTGTGTGTAGTGAGGTTACTGGTTGATCCCCAGCACTACATAAAAATAAAACAACATGCACAACTTGGGATCAAGAGTGCTCTTGCTTATTGAACTTAGTCTGAGCATTTGGTTACTTAGAGGAAACCCTGTCATTCCCTGGCTATTCTCTTCTTAATAATTTATTCGACCACAATCAATTTTTTTCTCTATTGATATTCCCACATATACAGCATCTATCTCTTTACCTTTCTCTCTTTTTAAAATATTTTTATTTAAATTTTTTTTACCTTTCTTGTGGTCACATTCAAAGAAACTTCTTTGAAAGTGACCACAGTTTTCTTTTTTATTAATTTTTGTTTATTTATACAGTTTGCAATATGAATGATTCACTAGAACAATGATATTGATTCCTTCCAATGCCATGTTCTTTCTTGTCCTTATATACACCCAAGAAGTGCTATACCCCTTCTTCCTAAGAATTTCAAACAAGAGTACTTTCATATTCAAGTTCACAAAGAAAGGATCACAAGTTTTTACTCATCTCATGGTTACAACACTCAGGTTCTTTACTCAAGTGAAAGAAGAAAAAACGCAGAGAAGTAAAGCATGCAGCTACTTTTAGGATAAGAACGAAGTTCTTCTCTTCATATTATTATTGTGTGTATTATTATTATTGTTATTTTTGTCATTTTGGGTAACACCCGGCAATCCTCAAGGGGTTACTCCTCTCTCTGCATTCAGATATTATTCCACTTGCCAGTGCTCAGGGGGACCATATGAATGTTGGGGATCGAGGCCAGGGTCGAAAGCCACATGCAAGGCAAATACCCTACAATGCTCCAGCCCCAAGAACGGATTCTTCTCATCTGAAACCTGCCTCTTTGCATTTTAAGGCCTTTCAAATAAGTGTTTAGTTGTCCCCTCTGGAAGAAGTGATAATTGGTGAAGTAATACAATGCTTGAGCCTACAACACCAAAAGGACAAATGACACATACATCCATTAACTGGATATAACTTGAATCATTAGAAATATATCATTTCTGCCATGTCTAAGAGCACTAAAGGGCTTCAGAGACTTTTGAGAAAATGTGAAGACAGTGGGAGCTATTGAGAGGCAAAGAGCCAAAGAGAGCTCATTCCTGTTCAAATAATGCTGAATGAAACTGACTGGAAGTATAAAATACTTGACAGCTACTCAAACTCTTTTAGAATTTCTTGTAGTAAATATTTGGCTCTGAGAAGATTATAAATAATTTCAGAATGCCCTTAACTTAATTATTTGCTGTTTATAGACTGCCCTATGTTTCTGTTGGACAAATGCAAATGGTTAATGCTAAACTAACATACTTATGACAAAGTTGCTGCTTCCATACCTAAGCGATTTAAGACTGAATTGGAATACTTTAGCTACTCTCACTCTTCATCAAAGAGGTTTAAATTATTTGCTATTCACAAATGAAGATCAGATATACTCATCCATTGCTGGTGGGAATGCCGACTGGTCCAGCCCTTTTGGAAAACAATATGGACATTCCTCCAAAAACTGGAAATTGAGCTCCCATTTGACCCATCCATACCACTCCTGGGAATATACCTTGGGAATCCAATAACACACAGCAGAAACACCATCTGCACTTTTATTTTCATAGCAGCACTATACACAATAGCCATAATCTGGAAACAACCAAAAAACCCGAGAACAAATGACTGGATAAAGAAATTTTAGTACATCTACACAATGGAATACTATGCATCTGTTAGGAAAATCAAAGTTACGAAATTTGCCTATAAATGGATAGACATGGAGAGAATCATGCTGAGTGGAAATTAGCCAGAAGGAAAAGGACAGAGATAGAATGACCACATTTATTTGTGGGATATAAACCCCACAGAATACATAATATATATTATATGTTATATGTTATATTATATATTTATATATACATATATAATACATATATTATGATACCAATATCCAAGGCCAGGCAAAACATGGATTAAGAGGTCTTGTCATTAGGTGGAATCAACCACAAGTGTGTGGGAGTCAGAGAGGCTAGTAGAAAAGGGAGCAGTGTGCTAATAATCATTAGAAATAATAACATTAGCCTAGAAATGAGCATTGAATATAGGAAAATGGATACATATGATAACACTCTAAATGTATGTATTGAAAATCACAATGTGTAAGAGAAGGAAGAGACAGAGAAATAGAAAAGTGAGAAATAGCCTGCCATATAGGCAGGCTGGGGGAGGGCGGAGAGAATTGGGGACATTGGTGGTGGGAAATGGGCAGTGGTGGAGTGATGGGTGCTGGAACACTGGATGATTGAAAACCAAACATGAACATCTATAATTGTATATCTCACGATATTGTGATAAAATATTTAAAAAAATCAGACTTAGCCACTTATTCAAATAAGCCTGGTTTGTCATAGTATAAGATAGTCCAAGAGATACTTTTGCTATTACACTCAAATTAATAATACTCCTCGTTACTGCATTAGAGTAAATAAATACTTCTCTTGACAATGAGTTTATTATAGGTAGTCACAGAGAAATATATTATGTTTAGGTACAGGTTTTTAATAAATTATGGTTTTAGAACCATATTTCCATTCAATTAATACATTTCTACCTGATTTTTTAAGGAACTTTATAAAATACTTGGCTCTTTTAATTTGCCATGCAAGGATACCAACAATATAAAAGCATAATGATTCATACTGCATGATTTACTTTCATTGACTCCTTAAATCCATTTTCTTCCCTTAGGAATTCCAGTTCACTTCATTTTAATGTCTAGTTCCTGAATTTTGCCAAACATTCTATTCCCCCTTTCAAATATTATT
>JAJIBD010031849.1:0-51879 GCA_021461705.1 Cryptotis parvus
TAATTTTTTTATTTTTAAAATTACAAAGATATACAATTAAAAAGTTCATATTTGGGTTTTGGTCAAACAGTGTTCCAGCACCCATCCCGCCACCAGTGCCCATCTCCCCACCACCAACGCCCCGGTTCCCCTCCCCCTCCCCAGCCCCTGCTCCATGGCAGGTTCTTTATTTCTTTCCATTTCTCTCTCTTTCTCTTTTCCTTCCCTCCAGACTATGGATTACAGAACATACATTAAAGGGTTGTCATGTGTATCTTTTTGCCTCTATTTAATGCTCACTTCTAGGTTGGCATTAGTACCCTCAACAATTGTTAGCACACTGTTCCATTTTCTGTCTTACCTAGCCTCTGACTCCCACACGTTTGTGATAATTTCCACCTTTGACAGGACCTCCTGATATATGTTTCACTTGACCTTGGATATTGGTATCATACTATGTACCTATATATTTATGTTATGCAGATAAATGCAGTCATTCTGTATCTGTCTCTCTCCTTCTGGCTAATTTCGCTCAACATAATCTTCTCCATGTCCATCCATTTGTAGGCAAATTTTATAACTCTCATTTTTCCTAACAGCTGCATAGTATTCCATTGTGTAGATGTACCAAAGCTTTTTTATCCAGTCATCGATTTTCCGGCACTCTGGTTGCTTCCCAGATTCTGGCTATTGTGAATAATGCTGCTATGAACATAAAAGTAGGGATGGTGTTTCCGCTGCGTATTTTTGGCTTCCCAGAGTAGATTCCCAGGAGTGGTATGGCTGGGTCAAATGGGAGTTCAATTTCTAGTCTTTGGAGGAAAGTCCATATTGTTTTCCAGAAAGGCTGTACCAGCCGGCATTCCCACCAACAATGGATGAGTGTCCCTTTTCCCCACACCCACGCCAAAGCACTTGTTGTTCTTGTTCTTTTGAATATGTGCCAGTCTCTGTGGTGTAAAGTGGTATCTCATTGTTGTTTTGATTTGCATCTCTCTGATGATTAGTGATGATGAGCATTTTTTCATATGTTTTTTGGCCATTCGAATTTCTTCCTTGCTGAAGTTTCTGTTCATTTCTTCTCCCCCATTTTTTGATGGGGTTGTTTGTTTTCTTCTTGTAAAGTTCTACCAGTGCCTGATATATCCTGGATATTAACCCCTTATCAGATGGGTATTGGGTGAATATTCTTTCCCATTCTGTGGACTGCTTTTGTATCTTAGTCACTGTTTCTTTTGAGGTGCAGAAGCTTTTTAGTTTCATGTAGTCCCATATGTTTATCTTTTCTTCTAGTTGCTTTGTTAGTGATGTTTCATCTTTGAAGATGCCTTTAGCTTCAATGTCATGGAGGGTTTTTCCTATATTTTCTTCAATGTACTTTTTATGGATTCAAGTCTGATATTGAGATCTTTAATCCATTTTGATCTGATTTTTGTGCATGGTGTTAGACACAGGTCCAAATTCATTTTTTACATGTCGCTGCCCAGTTTTCCCAACACCACTTATTGAAGAGGCTTTCCTTACTCCATTTTAGACTCGTTGCACCTTTATCAAAGATTAAATGATCATGTGTTTGAGGTTGGGTGTCAGGATACTCAATTCTATTCCATAGGTCCACTGGTCTGTTTTTATTCCAATACCATGCTGTTTTAATTACTACTGCCTTGTAGTACAGTTTGAAGTTGGGTAAGGTGATGCCTCCCATCTTCTTTTTTCCCGAGGATTGCTTTAGCTATCCTTGGGGTTTATCGTTCCATACAAATTTCAGGGATTGTTTGGTCAATTTCTTTGAAGAATGTCATGGGTATCCTTATAGGGATTGCATTGAATCTGTACAGAGCTCTAGGGAGTATTACCATTTTGACAATGTTGATTCTCCCCATCCATAAGCAGGAATATGTTTCCATTTCCTTTGTGTCCTCTTTTATCTCTTGGAGCAGTGTCTTGTAGTTTTCTTTATACAGGTCCTTTACACACTTGGGTAAGTTGATTCCTAGGTATTTGATTTTCTGTGGCACAATTGTGAATGGAATTGTTTCCTTAATATCCCTTTCTTCTCTTTCGTTATTTGTATATAGGAAAGCCACCGACTTTTGCGTGTTGATTTTGTATCCTGCCACTCTACTATATGTGTCTATTGTTTCTAGGAGTTTTTTGGTAGAGAGTTTAGGGTTCTCTAGGTATAATATCATGTCATCTGCAAATAATGATAGCTTGACTTCTTCCCTTGCCTATCTGGATGCCCCTTGATGTCCTTTTCTTCTCTGATTGCTATGGCAAGTACTTCCAGTACTATATTGAATAAAAGAGGTGAGAGTGGGCAACCTTGTCTTGTCCCTGATCTCAGGGAAGGCTTTCAACTTTTCCCCATTGAGAATGATGCTCGCTGTGGGCTTTTGGTAGGTGGGTGTAATTCTTTTGGTTACAAGATCAAATATGGTCTAATTCTAATTCTCAATCAGGAAAGAAACAATAAGCTAGATTTTTTTTTGTTCTAATCTCAGGTTGGGGGATAAATTTTATAAAACAAAACTGAAACATTCAGTCTTTCCTTCCTGAGAAAATATCAAGTTCCCTATGTGGATTGTAGTGATTCCAAATGAAGTGTATTAGCTCTTAGTGAAGATTTCCTTCTTATTGTTGATGCCCAATATATACATTCACTGATTTTAAAACAATTTTTGTTGACTCTTAGGTGCTCACAATGACCTGACATTGTAGTGTGCAATTCCTGGCCCCAACTAGGCCTTTGATTTGGGAAGGGTCACACTCTTGGTGACTCAAACACCAGAGTAGCTTTCAGTTCCAGAGCTGCGGGTAGTTGAAATTGAGTCCATTAGTGCTTCTTTAAAGGAAAATACTACAAAAGATGAAAAATGGAAGAGTAGACATTCTTTATTAATTGAAATAAGGAGACCATTGTTTGAGCTCCGGGGTACCTATTGAGAAGACATGAACCCCGATGATTATTCATGAGGGTTCAGCGTTAAAGCTGACAAGAGAGTGGTGTAGAAGAAAGAACACTCCCTGGGAGCTAGACACGTGGCTTTGGGTCTGCCTCAATTCAGCAAAAATCTCTTAGCATCTAGTACATCTTAACATTCTTGTAGAGTCTGAGATTCAGCTGGTGAGCCAGGCCTCTTGTGCCCACATTTTACAGCTTTTCTTACTCCCTGGGTGGAGTCACACCAGCATCCAGCATTGGGGAAACGAGCCAATCTCTAGAGGATGCTGTGATGGTCAAGAGGCAACCACCTATGCCTATACCTTTCATAGAGAATAATTTACAAAGGAGTAGAATGCAGCATGTGAGTTTTTAAATTAATTATAAGAATGTAGACAAAATTTTCCCCTTAATTTATAAAGTATGCCAGAACCCCCAATTGTTCTGGCCTATTTCTAGAAGACCCAACTGCAAGATATTCTTAGTTAAGTCTTTTTCTCCCTTTTAGACCTTGAATGAGGTTAACAGGAATCTGTTAACATCAATGCCATTTGAAGAAATAATGGAGCAGCATTTCTAAGTGGACACAGCTAGTTAATGGACAGCCAGAAAAAAATCCAACAGTCTCTATTCTCAGGCCCTTTCTGTACCTTACTGCCATTCACAAATTTCACACACAAATATTTGTAATGCTTCACTGTGGCCCTGGTGCCACTCTGGGTGCTGATGAGAAAAAAGTGGGAAAATATCCCAGGTCCTGCCCCTGTTTTCATGAGGAAGACAGGAAATCAATGAACAAGATCATTCCCAGTGGCCACAGATGCTATGAAGGAAATAACCCACAATAATGGAATTACAAATCATTGAGCAGGAATGGGTACTTTAGACTTGAGGTCAGCAAATTTCTCTCTATGCTGATCCTTTCAGATGTTTGTTGGTGACATTGAGAAGCACTCCAGAACTCAATACTACTGGTGGGAATGTATGTTCTTGTCCACAGAATGTTGTCATTATTGTGGATATCATCTGAGTTGAGCCTAAGTGATAATGAGCCAGTCACGTGGATACCTGGGGAAGAGTCTTGGAGGCAGAGGAAAGAGCCAAGACAAGTCCCTTAGAGGTGAGAATATGGGAAGACAAAGTCAGATGTGCTGGAGCTTGGAATCAAATGGTGACGTGTGATAGTGGCAGAGTCCAGAGCTGCAGAGCCCCATGAGTCCTTATAGAGAATTTGGTTTTTATTTTGCAAGCAGTTAGAAAACTTTGGGGACACCAAACAGTCCTGGAACAATCCAATGTATGGTTTCTAACAATTGCTCTGGCTGGTCTGTAGAGACTGGGCATTGATGGGAAAGTGGAATTGAATGACAAGTTAGAAGGCTGGCATGAAAGGGGAGGTAGAGGTGGCATGGGCTAGGGGAGCAGAAATGGGGATGAAAAAAAATTGAAGGATTAAAGTAAGTGGAAATAAATGAGTGGCACTAACAGAATCTGTTGGTGGGATGTGAGAAAAAGTTAGAAAAAAAGCCTGCTCTAGTGAATACTGGAGATGAACTGGTGTTTTAATGCAAAAAGATATTCTACTTTCAGATATAGTAAATCTAGGTCACCAGTGGAACATATATGTCTTTCAGATATCTCTACTTATGACTAATGCTCAAATGTTTGACTCTATCTGAATTAAATTCCATTCATTAAATTTAATTCATTAAATTTAATTCATTTAATTCATACTCTAACTTCACTAAAGTTCATACTCTCAAAATTTCACTCAAGTTCCGATTGAGATTCTTTATTTTTTTTTTAATATTTTATTTTACCACCGTGAGATATACAGTTACAAAGATGTTCATAAGATGTTCATATTTGGGTTTCTGTCATACACTGTTCCAGCACCCATCCCCTCCACCAGTGCCCATTTCCCACCACCAATGTCCCTGATTCCCTCCCCTCCCTAGCCTGCCTCTGTGGCAGGTTCTTAACTTTAATCTCTCTCTCTCTCTTCTCTTTTTCTCTTTTCCTTCCCCTTCCACATTGTGGATTACAATACATACATTAAGAGGTTGTCATGTGTATCTTTTTGCCTGTATTTAATGCTGATTGAGATTTTTAGCAAAGTTCTATTTAAATCAGAGGAATGTAATGAAGATATCATGATTTCTCTCTTGCCTTGGTCCCTGGGTGTACCCACTGTACTTTTACTATTAGAAACCATCTGCATGGCCAGTGGGGAAGGCAGTTGTGCCAGGGAGAACAAGAAAACTCCGAGCAGAGACACTAAATGATGGTAGGTGCTGATACATGGCACTCAAGAGCCACATATGGGGTTTTTTTGGGGTCGTAAACATCTGGACTGCTCTCTATTCATATGGGGGGGAAGCAGTAGATCACCAAAGAAAAAGAACTCATATAGGATGAGATGTTCTGTTTGGAGAAAGCCAGCAGCCACTGACTATCAGGTGAGAGAAATGGGATTTGGGAACCCAGAGGAGGACCATAAACAAAGGAATAAGTTCATCTGCTTGGGACCTGGAATCTGGAAGAAAGCTTTATTCCACCTTGTGATGGTGGCAGCTACAGGTGACAACTTATGAAAAGGTTTGGGCCTCCCATGTTTGCAGGTAGAAGAAGACCTACCCTGGGATAGGCAGTATATGCCAAGGACTATACAAGGGCCAGTTACATTCATTTGTAGCATTATTTAGGTACAGACTAAAGTAGTATCTAGAAGGCAACTGAGCTGAACAAAACTTGATCTCAAGCCGCTTTTCTTTTTTCTCCATAGAATCTTTATATGGTGGATATTCCCAGTTCCATCACACAACTAAAATTTAGCCCCTACTCATTAGTTTTCATTTTTGCTTTTTACTGGTAAGAACATGGAGAGTTGAGTCAGAGATGCTGGTTTTGAACCCTGACTCTGTCCAATTTCTACCTATGTGTGTGGACATGTTACATAAATTCTCTATGTCTCACCGGTCAAATGGAGCACAATAATCCCTAGCTCAGGGTTGAAGAAGGTATAACGGTATTAACACATACTTAGCTTGGAGGTAGTTTTGCAGATAGGAAGTCCCGTAAGATTTCATTTCCTATATAGGAAAAAGAACCAAAAAGCAAAAGTACATGGTTATTTCTCAGTCCCCAAATCCTTGAGAACTGACGTCCAAGGGAACACAGGTGACTTACTTTCACTTCACCTTGGCGCTCTGGCTAATGTGATCTCTGCAAAATTGAGGCCTGCTGGACCACCTCTAGGCTCCATTAATGAAAGAGGGTGACTGCATTAGTCACTTACACAGCATGTGGAAAACATAAAAACAGCAACTCAATGTCCAAATGTGCCTCCTGAAAGCATTGCTAAGTAGTTCCTCACACCGGAGACCAAGGCAGATGGCGAGCTCCCTCGAACACCACTGTGAAACATCTGGAGGCTTTGTAGAGTAATAGCATTCCAAAATTGCTCGTGGAAAAATCCTGCCTTAGAAATATCCAGTGCCTGACCTTCACTTCAATTCCTTTCCACTTGGGCCACTCCTTTCCCTGGGGAAATAAAGTTTTTTAAAAATGATTTTAAGATGAAATAGGAGGAATTATTAACCCATTAAAAAGAAAACAAATCAATTCTAATTAACAGCTATTCATGAAAAAAAACAGCTTGCTGCTGCAGGGGTAGATAAATGTCAGCCTAAAGCCCCGAGATATTGCACCCACTCCACAGGCTAGTTCAATTATTCTGTCCTCACTCAGCCAAGTAATTGATATCTGATTCTTTTACCTGGTGGGTATTGATGGGAAGGGAGTGATTTCTCCCTGGGCTGGACCAGCATCACAAGCAGCCTCTGGACTGTTGCTCACGGAACAAGAGAACTTATAAGTCCAGCTACTGTATCCCCAGGACAAGTGTTTTTGCAAATCTGCTTGCCTGAGAAAAACAGGGATCGTGGTGGTGCTCTGCACGGCGGCATTCCTGCTTACCCCACTCTGGCTGGTTTTTTTTTAACTTAATAAACATCTCCAATTCTAGATTCAGAACCTTTCACAGTAACTCTCTACTTGGCAAACAGAATTCGGGTGATCCTCCCCACCACATCCTGTTAGCAGAAGTGACCACAAGAAGCCCACCCATGAGTGATTGAGGGAGGGCTTTGTTTCATTCTCTTTCTTGACCTTGAGAGCTCAATGATGGTTTAATGAAGGATTTTTAAGTGCTCTTACTTTATATTCAAGGTGCATAAGGAAAATATCACTCAGAGGCTCGTCTCCAGAGGAAAGTGGAGATAAGTTATGAACAATCATTGAAAGATTAGAGACACGTTAGAGTTCAGGAACGTAGGATTTCAACACTCACCCCAGTGAAAAAGAGGATTATGCGGCTAATTATCATCACATAGACAAATCCATTTTAGCTGTTCAAAGTGGGTTTCCATTAAAAACTGTTTGTTTGACTTAAATAAAACCATGAGAATTATTGATATAAATATTCTATTTGGCAGAAAGGCTTTAATAGGAACAAAGCTCTAAGATAAAAGCAAATATTCAGAGAAATATGTGGACTTTTTAGTCATCTTCATGGAGACTGTCAGGTTGCTCACAATTGCTGGATTGTATGTCAATGATGAAAATTCAGTAGGCAAAACTCTTAGACACCTGCCTTATTGGCAATTTGTTTTACAAGAAGATACTATACAATATTCTGGTCAATAGAACACATAGTTTTTGGATGATTTCTTAGGTGAAGAGTGATGACCGTTTTTTGTCCATCCCAAGAGTTTATAACCCTGAGTATCTTAGGGTAGAGGTTTTCAATTGTCAATGGTGATCCACAGAAATTGCTGCTGGCCTGTCAAAAAGTTACTATCATTTAACACATGCGATGCCTGGATTAAATAGTAGCACTATGTAAATGTTGGTATTTACATGTATTATATATATTAACATGAATATTCTTACAATAAATAATAGCCTTTATTTCTGCATTAGAGATCTTCAAAATATTTCTCATATTTTCACCACAGGTGTGAAAGTTGGGAAACTACTATTTGTATCATACAATTCACAGGGACAAACCAGAACATGAAGTCCAGTTCTTAGGACAACAATTCAGCGCCTTCCTACTTCATTGAGGCACCTCTATGGGATGCATATAGACCATCTGAACTACAAAAAATAAGAAAAACGTTAGAAAAATAATCCAGAAGTATTCAACTTAATTTATATTTGAAATTAGATTTTATTTTATGTCTTACCGCTTTTTTGTTGAAGTACTACAATTTACAATTCTACTAGTAATGGCAGTCATTCATCTATATCATTCCTACACCATATCCGTCACCAGTTTCCCTCCCCCTTGTCCCAAGGGCTGGTCCCAGCCCCCTCCTATGTAAGATCAATCGACAAAATCTCCAGTATCAATGCTTTTGACCATTTGCTGTTCTCTTACTATGTTTCTTTATATGAGAATTTTTCTTTAAAAAATATGAACCATTTTAAAAAATTTTGTGGAGGTGATTAAAGCTAAACTTCTAAACTTCCATGAAATTGTAAATCAATAAATTGATAACATTTTTTCCTCAAAAACTGTCTTTCTCTTTTTGTATATAGGTATATTCATTTGAAAATTTATCATATCAATAAGGTTATGCTTGATTTTTTTTGTGGGAGAAGAAGGATCTCCATTTATTTTGTTTCATATACATCTGCTAATTCATTTTTAATTAACATGAAATAGCTAAATACGACCAATACACAATTAGTAAGAATGAGGAAAGGAGAATTAATACAACTTTAAAGGAAAATCAGAATAACTCTATAAAACTATAGAAGTGTCTTGAGATGCTAAAAATAAGCACCCTCCCCCCAAAGTCCATGCAGGCTCTAGGCTGGAAGTTCTATTTTGAGAACAGGAGTGAGGGGTAAGCAAAGATGTTGACAAGTTTTAAAGACAAGCTGGGTGACCATGATCAGATCCTGGTGACCATGAACATCTCAGCAAGTTCTATAGCCTGTGGCCCTCAAAATGTGGGAACCAAGCGGCAAATAGGATACAGTCCATTATTTTTAGTAGGGGGTAGGGTAGAGAAGATAGGAAAGATAATTATTCTTCAGAAGGGGAAGTCTGTGGATATACTGAGTTACATAAAAACATTTACTGGGCATTTACTGTGACTGAGTATCCTATTCTACTTGGCAGAAAGGCTTTGTGTCATAAGAAAGATTATAAAAGCAGTTGTATGTAGGTGAATAGGAGACCAGGAGCTGTACTTATGATAAAAACCATTTTCTTTAAAATTCTATGTCAAGTTCAATAACAGACTGAGAACAGGAAGAGAGTACTCTTGGTTTCTGATCTCATGGTAAATAGTAGATGGCAACATTTGCCTTTATGTTTTCTCTTTGGGCTTTTTTCCTGGTTTTTTTTTTTAGGGCTTTATCTGGTGGCTCTCAGGGCTTACTCCTGGCTCTCCACTCAGGGATAACTGCTGGTGATATGTAGGAAACCACATGTGGTCCTGGGGATTGAACCAGATCATGAAAGGTGAGCACCTTAACTCCTCTATTATGTCTCTGGCCTGAACTCCTTTACTATGATTCTGACAGCACGTCATCAGGGAGACATAGATATATGTCATTCGGTGCTTAAAAATTCTAATAACAGGGGTCATAGTGATAGTACAGTTGGTCGGCCTTGCCTTGCATATAGCCAACCTGGATTTAATCCTTGGCATCCACTATGATCCCACAGACTCACCAGGGAGTGATCCTTGAGCACTGAGTCAGGTGTCAGCCCTAAGCATAGCTGTACGTGACTATTATTGAATCAGTAATCAGGGGTTGCTTCTGGTAGTAGCAATGGAATTCTGTGGAACTAAGGACAGATCCAGGTATTCTGCATGCAAAAGTTTGTGCTCCAGCCCATATGTGTTTTTTATGTGTTTTTATACCGAGAAGTTTAGCATGCTTCCCTTGAGTGAAAGTCACAGTTGGCTCTCTATCCACTCCCTAGGTCTTTCCTTACATCTTGCAATCAAACCTTAGTTGTATCCAAATGCTTGTTTTTCTCTAACCTAACTCAAAAACAAACCAAATATAATCATGACAATCCAGTGTCTCTTTTCAGTGATGCGTTTTGGGTGACCCAAGTTCTGGCCAATGATATGGTGCCTGGAATAGCAGTAACCACCTTGCAATCTTAGGGTAGCATGGTCATAGCAGTGCCAGAGCTTTGAGGACACCAGAGAAAGACCTAGGTGTCTGGTGGCTTTGGCAGCCTCTGACTTAACAAGCCCAGAGACGTTCTTCTATACTAGAACCCCTTTTATACTTAATGACTAATTTTCTCTTCTAAGCTTGCCACTTTGGAGTTTCTGTTACTTACAGTAGAAGCACTCCTAATAACACTGGTAATTTCCATAACTTCTTACCAGCTCAATGAGGAAAACAAATGTTCAAAGTAGATCCCTCACATTACATAATCTTAGGCTGTAATATAATCAGTGTCCCTGAAGAAGTATAAGCAGCTCCCAGAAAACAAGCAGTGAGCAAGTGACTTGAGCCAAGTTTTGATAAAGGACTAGAAGGTAGCCAGAAAGATTCCAGCCTAGTTAGGGGAGACTCTTCCCTTGAAGACTAGGTAGAGTGTGGCGCCAGGGACCCCAGATATGTTTCAATTTGAATCTCAAATTTTTTAATTTCTTTTCACATATAAAACAAATTGTTGTGAGGAGACAAAAAAAAGATGCCTGGTAATTTGTCTCCCACATTGATCACTGGGTCCGAACAACGCACCTTTGTTCATTACACCTAGTATAGTAACTAGGACGCCTATTCAACCCAAATAAGCAGTGAAGATAAGTGATAATAAAGTGGGATTGCTCCCGACTCCATACTCAGGAATTGCTTTTGGTGGAATCAGGAGTAACCCTTGAGCATCTCTGGATGTGTCAAAACAACAACAACAGCAACAACAAAGCCTCAAGGTGAAGCCATGTTGTTGCAAATAGCAGATTTCCTTCTTAAGCTAAAGGATATTCTGTGTGTCTGTATACCCACATCATTTGGTCCCATTCATCTCTGATAGACATTTATGCTCTTTCCTTCTCACCTGCCTAGGTTTTGGGGAATAACATTATCATGAAACCAGTAATTACTTTCTAATCCTGCTTTCAATGTTTTTATTTACTAAAGACTTAAACGTGTCATTGCTGGGCTTTATGATAGCACCTGTTCTAATTTTGAGGAATCTCCATTTGCTTTCCTTAGTGGCTACACCAGTGTACATTACCACCAATTTAATAAGACTCTGAAGACCTTTTCCTTAAGCAATATTATTTGTCACCTACAAACCAAGTTTGTAAGAGTTATTTTAATTGAGAACTGTGCTACTTACTCTTGCCTCTTGTTTGCTTGTTTGTTTCTTTGTTTTTGGTAACCACTTGTCAATCCACAGTTAGAGAGAAGAGAATTTGAGAACCTGAACATTCTTGCTTGGAATGATAATTACTCATTAGATCCCCATTTCATTATAATTCTACAATTCATTACGTTTAGCACTTCATTTGAAGCATTGGAAAAATTTCTGACAACTTTAGTATGTTATATTAAATATTGAAATGAATCAAATTTAAGGCTTTATTATTTCTTGAGGCATATTCTAAATCCTCCAAATCTGAGAAACCAAAAAAGTAGAAATCCCTATATTTTTTTGGGGGTGTGTGGTGGGCATGTCATTATTATGGATATGTTTTGTTATTTAAAAGCGGCATACTTGAAAGCCTTCCCCTTAAGATCAGGGGACAAGACAAGGCTGCCCACTCTCACCACTTCTATTCAATATAGTACTGAAGTACTTGCCATAGCAATCAGGAAGAAAAAGACATTAAGGGCATCCAGATAGGAAGGGAAGAAGCCAAGTTATCACTATTTGCAGATGACATGATATTATACCTGGAAAACCCAAAACTCTCTACCAAGAGGCTCCTAGAAATAATACATTCTTACAGTAGAGTAGCAGGATACAAAATCAATACCCAAAAAGTCAATGGCCTTCCTATATGCAAACAGCGAAAGAGAAGAAAGGGACATTAAAGAAACTATACCATTCACAATTGCACCGCAGAAAATCAAATACTTAGGAATCAGTCTGACAAAGAATGTAAAGGATCTCTACAAAGAAAACTACAAAACGTTACTTCAGGAAATAAAAGAAGACCTGAGGAAATGGAGACACATTCCCTGCTCATGGATTGGAAGGATTAACATTACCTGAACAAGCAGGTATCCTTGGGCTCTACTTGAAGAGACAGGTCATATGGAGATGTTACTGGTGCCCGCGACGAGAACGATGATGAACGGAAGACAGTGACAGTGACAGGAACATTATCAAAATGGTAATACTCCCTAGAGCTTTATACAGATTCAATGCGGTCCCCTATAAAGATACCCATGATGTTCTTCAAAAAAATTGAACAAACACTCCTGAAATTTGTATGGAATAATAAAACCCCACGAATAGCTAAAGCAATCCTTGGGAAAAAGAAGATGGGAGGTATCACTTTCCCCAACCTCAAGCTCTACTACAGAGCAGTTGTAATTAAGACAGTGTGGTATTGGTATAGAGACAGACCCGTAGACCTATGGAATAGAACTGAGTATCCTGAAACGCACTCACAAATATACAACCACTTAATCTTCGATAAAGGAGCAAAAAAATATTAAGTGGAGCAAAGAAAGCCTCTTCAACAAATGGTGCTGGGAAAACTGGGCAGCTACATGTAAAAAAATGAACTTAGACCTCCTTCTAACGCCATGCACAAAAGTCAGATCAAAATGGATTCTAGATCTCGATATCAGACATGAATCTATAAGGTACATCGAAGAAAACATAGGAGAAATGCTCTATGACATCGAAACGAAAAGTATCTTTAAAGACAACACACCACTGACCAAGCAAATGGAAGCAAAGATAAACAAATGGGATTATATAAAATTGAAAAGCTTCTGCACCTCAAAAGAAACGGTGACCAAGATACAAAGACAATCCACAGAGTGGGAAAGGATATTCACCCAATACCCATCTGACAAGGGGTTAATATCCAGAATATATCAGGCACTGGTAGCACTCCACAAGAAGAAAACAGCCAACCCCATCAAAAAATGGGGAGAAGAAATGAACAGAAGCTTCCAAAAAAGAAGAAATTGAATGGCCAAAAGGCATATGAAAAAGTGCTCTTCATCTTTAATCATCAGGGGAGATGCAAATCAAAACAACAATGAGGTACCATCTCACCCCACAGAGACTGGCACACATCCAAAACAGCAAGAACAACCGGTGCTGGCGTGGATGTGGGGGAAAAGGGACTCTCATCCACTGCTGGTGGGAGTGCCGACTGGTCCAGCCCTTTTGGAAAACAATATGGGCATTCCTCCAAAAGCTAGATATTGAGCTCCCATTTGACCCAGCAATAGCACTCCTGGGAATATACCCTAGAGACCGAAAAACACATAGCAGAAACACTATCTGTACTTCTTTATTCATCTCTGCGCTATTCACTATAGCTAGAATCTGGAAACAACCTAAATGCCCGAGAACAGAGGGACTGGCTAAAGAAACTGTGGTTCATCTACACTATGGAATACTATGCGGCTGTCAGAAAGGATGAAATTATGAAATTTACCTGCAAATGGATGGACATGGAGTCTATCATGCTGAGTGAAATTAGTCAGAAGGAAAAGGACAGATATAGAATGACTGCATTCATTAATAGGATATAGATACCAGTGTTTTAATAAATATGGGAAATGGTAATGGCAGATTAAAACTCACCACTGAATATACACAAAGAGACTTAAGTGACAAACTCTAAATATCTGCAGGGCTAGCCATAATGTGTAAAATAAGAGGGAGAGAGATGCAGAGACAGAGAGAGAGATAGAGAGAGAAAGAGAGGAAACTGGGGTACCTGCTATTAAGGCGGGTGGGGGACGGGAGGGGGGGGGGTACATTGGTGGTGGAAATGGGGCACTGGTGGAGGGATGGGTGCTGGAATATTGTATTACCAAGAACCAATTATGAACACCTTTGTAATTGTGTGTTTCACGGTGGTATAATAAAAAAATTTTTTAAAAAAAATAAAAAATAAATAAAAAAAAAGCGGCATAGGGGCCGGAGGGATAGCCTAGCGGGTAGGGCGTTTGCCTTGCACGCGGCCGGCCTGTGCTGGCCTGGGTTTGATCGGCATCCCATATGGTCCCCCGAGCACCGCCAGGAGTAATTCCTGAGTGCAGAGCCAGGAGTAACCCCTGAGCATTGCCGAGTGTGACCCAAAAAAGCAAAAAAAAAAAAAAAAAGCGGCATAATTTTCAACCAAGAAATAGTAAGAAAAAAATAGCTGATATACTTGAAATAGTCACAGTGAGGCCACATCTATTTTTACAAGTGGCTCAGAATTATATGCAATTAATACCAAACCAAACATTTTAGCAGTGCTATGAGGGATTTGGGGGTAAAGATAGCAGATTGAACATTTTCATTGATCTCTCTTTTCTCTTGAAAGTCTACTAAAATGAAGTAATGGGGATTTAAAAAGGATATTGCACACTTTGCAATTTCTTAGCAAATAAAAGGATATTGACTCACAAAAGAAAATGGAGGAAACAAATGCAACAAGATCTTAAAAGTATGGTCCTAATTGGCCACAACCCTGATGGATTTAAGCAACACCACAGTGCAGAGATGAACATTGTGCCATCAACTCAGTTAGCCAAGTGTCACTGTGCGTGAGGATCCGGAAGTTTTGCTTGGGCTCTCCTTCCCTAACCCTGCCCAAGAAAGAAAGAAGAAAAAAAAAAAGAAAAGAACAAATATTCTTGTACTTGCCAGGGCAGTTTTTCTGGATAAGAGCACAGTGATACATTGACCCATACTTTCAAGCTTCATTGGACTAAGCCTTCTGATAGGACATAGCTGATTGTGTGATAAACTTTTAAAGGGTTCACATTTTGTCTTTGCTAGCTTTGTGGAGCATGGAACAAATAAACCCATCTCCACTAGTGGTTGTGGTTATTAAATAAGATCTTGTATGCAGGGATTAAGGGCATTAAATTCTTGATCAACGAATGATAGACTACTTAGAAAATTTAAAAAATTAAGAATTTCTTCCTAGAAAATAAAAGCACTGTAGAAATAGTATCTTTGCACTTAAGTATTTAAGAAACAAGGCAAAAATATAATAATATTCTCTAAAAGTCTTTGTTCAATACTCTCCCATTCATTCCTTGCCCCATATCATCTAGGGACACATCAGCAAATGAAGTTCAGTTCCTTGGCACCAATTCTAAATATCCTAGAGGACCAACTCTAAAATCACAGACATACCAGAAAGTTAAAGATATTAAAAAAAGACAAAATGAAGCACAGTCTAAAGCTACCCTTTCCCCTTTTATTTGAGAAGTGGGTCCTTAATAGGATTCTTTCACTTGTGAGAAGGGAGATACCACAGATAATTAATTAATAATTTTAGTCCAGCATTTATTATATACCAGTGTCATATCCAAGCATTTCAATGAAGATGATCTCACTTAACCTTTATAACATAATTTGTTAGAGACCAACACATTTTATATTCTCTTTTTCAGAGAGGAAAACTAAGGCTCAAAACCTTATATGCAACTTGTCCCAGTTCAATTCCCAGCACTGCATGTAATCTCCTCAATAACTGCCAGAAGGAATCCTTGAACGCAGAACTGGTAGGAAGCCCCAAGCAGTGTGGCTCACCAGTGTGGCCCACCTAACACCAAAGTGTCCATGAAGAGCAGTGGGAGATAGACCAATCATGGCTAGAGTATGAACTAGAAAATCAAATATGCCATGGTTCAGCTCCTAACTCTGCTATTGATTCACAGAACACCCTAACATCTTGCTTGTAAAAAGTGGGCAAAATCTTTGTTGTGTCAGTGTGTGTGTGGAAGGGGGGGTAGGGGGTTCCTTGGACTGTGAAATGGTCCACAACTTGCCAGTTGCTAATGTCATACCCACCTCCAATGATTTTCCATGCATCATCGGTAACTGTTAACAGGAGCATTCAAATGCCAAGCCAGAGAAATGGCAAATTCTCAGAAAGTTGTAGACTCACTGCACAATACTCTGTTGAGTCTCCTCTCAGAGGCAATGGGACTTCAATTTTGCAGGCTGATTTTCCAGTACCAAACTGGGAGTTGTTAGAAGAATCCCTGTGACCATTAGAAATAATTTAATTTTGTGAATGTGAATGTATTATGAGTACATTATTCCTTGTAAATTCCTTGTACATTATTGTTTTTTGTCAGTGATAAAGATTGTTCTCACCTGTAAATACTCGAGGATAGATAAGTTATCTCAGTGCTGTGCAGTTCAGCACCTTAGCAGAGTGACCTAAGAGCCGGCAGAGAACTGCATGGCTGGAAGGCTGAGAGATGCTGAAGGATGTAACAGTTTGCATTGATGGCTTTCAGTTTTCTGAGGTTCCAAGGTGCATCGCAGCTCTCTAAGCTGCCTTTAAAATTGATCTGTTTTGCTTCATGTTTTTTGGCCTTATAGACTACCCATCATGTAACTGAGAATCTATAAACAAATGCTAGAAACAAGGACCCTAATTGATCAACTTTCGGGTTTCCTTTGGTGAGTTTTCTTAAAGCTCTGTTCCCATGTATAGTTGTATTCATGCGACTCCCTGAAAGACCTAAATTCGACACTGTGGCAGTAAAGTCAAGGCAAGAAGGCAAAGGTATTTTTCTAGATAAGGGTCAGCATTTGGAGAACGAACAGTGAAGCCTACAAAACTAATGGAATTTTCAAACAAGAAGGAAGGAGGAAAACAAATGGCTGCCAGGCCTGTGCGTTTACTGAACCAATGCCAATCCCAGTGCACAGAGCACTGCACACTTCGAGGCTTCAGTTTGATTGCTTGAGTATTGACTCAGTCTTGAAAACTGAGACCCTTCAAAGGAACGAAAAAGAAAAAATAAGTTTGGAGGAACGTTTACACAGAGGTTTCCCTTGGGTTCCAGCTGCCCTACTGAATTAGCATCAAGCCAATGTCCTGGAATAGGGTGATGAGAGCTGGCTTTACTGGCCTCGCACAATGAGTGCAGTCAATATGGAGATTGCCTGGTTTTCATTTGGAAGAAATTTACATTTGATCATGCCCTGATCCCCTCAACTCCTGCCTTCCTATCTGCTTGTCTCTATCACTCTGAGACCCATGTATTTGCAAAAATGCCTCCACTGTTCTTTCCCCTTGTGGCTTGGCTATAAAATTTCTCCCCCTCAACCCTTTTTCCATCCCAAGTAAACCTACAGTTCTTGAATTCAGACTGGTGTCAATAAGGAGTTTAAAAGGAAAAATGTTGAGTGAACTAATTCACACTGAGAAGCAAATAGCGGGAAACTCTTAGAGCAGTTCTAACTATTTTTACTAACTCAAGTATCCCAGTTATACAAGTTCAGAACTTAAAAATTAGTCTCTTTGGTAGTTGCATTTTATTTGCTAAGATTGAGTAAAAAAAAAATTAGATTTCTTCTTTGTTGGAGTTGCTTTCCATCTCGGTACTCCTTAATCTGATAGTAAGAAAATGTTGCTTCTGTGAATAGCAGATGATATTGTAAATTCCCAAATATTCAGAGAACCACACCCAGAAGAACTGAGCCTCATTAAAGTCTCTGTTTTGTATGCAAGAAAGGGACTGTGAACCACTTTCAAGGTCCTTGTAAGTCCCAGCCATATCTTGGGACCCCTGAGAGGAAGTCTCAGGGATGGCATCCTGCCCCTATTCATTCTGTATTCTCCACCCTCCTCTCTCCCTGAAAGCCAACTTGGGATTCTCTAAATCCTTTGGGAATGTGGGGAATGGTCAAGTCCTGGATGATTGAGTTTCAACATCTGAATAATTAATGTTAAAATCAATTAAGAAAACTCACTACCATTACTAATTCTCCTAAAAGCTTTTGTTCGTTTATTTAACAAATGTTCATATGCCAATAACTTCTAAATGTTAAACATTCATTCATCCACTGTTTGGCCTCTTATCTGAGGGCTTCCTATGAGTCAGACACTGACCTAACCCTATAGCCATAAGCCAGACAGAGCCTCTGCCTCTATGGAGATGAGACTGTACTGAGTCGGACACAAACAAACAAGAAAATATTGAATCTATCCAATGGTATTAAATTCTAGGGAGAAAAGAAGGTATTTGAGTAGCAGATGGTACTGATGGTAGATGTTGCTATATTTAGGCCTCATTGGTGAGGAGGCATTTGAATAGAGACAGAAAGAATAAGTGACCATGTCATGACAAAACCAGTCAGAATGAACATGGTGCAGAAGCGGTGAGGCTGCGTGTGTTTGTGTGTTTGGGAAAACTGCAAGGAAGGCAATACAGGAGAAAACAAGGAGACTGTTTGCTGTCAGGTGAGTAGGAGAGAAAGTGTGGCAGACATGCTGGGCTCAGAAAGGGTGTGGGCTTTTACTTGGTTGGACAGGTGACACCGAAGAGACTTGATTGTAGGAATGATAATATTGAGAAGCCCCTCCAGGGGCCGGAGTGATAGCACAGCAGGTAGGGCATTTGCCTTGCACGTAGCCAATCTGGGTTCGATCCCGGCATCCCATATGGTCCCCGAGCACCGCCAGGAGTAATTCCTGAGCAAAGAGCCAAGAAAAACCCTGAGCATCGCCAGGTGTGACCCAAAAAGAAAAGGAAGAAGAAGAAGCTCCTCCAGCTACAGTGTTGGGAATAGAAACCAGGTGACCATCTGAGGCCCATAAAGTGGGTGATGCAAAAAATCCAGGGATAAAGGTAGAGCAGTTCTAGTTTATGGCAATTACTCTAGGCAGGTGAGAAGTTGGTTGTATCTTGAAGGTGTGACTATAGGATTTGCTGATGGATTTGGATATAGCACATGAAAGGGAAAGATAAGTCCAAGATGAGGTCCAAGGATTTTCGTCCTGAGATACTAGAAAGATAGAATTTATACTGGGCAAGGGGCAGAGCATGGAGGAAGTTTTGGGGACCAGGCAAAAAGATGGCTCTTGGTGAGACAGGATGCAGCTTAGAACAGAGTTTGAAGAAGGCACTTGGGTGTTTAGCAACACTTCCAGGAGACCCGGATAGGGATATTAAAATGCAGATGGCCTTTAAAGCACAGAGAGAGGAACTGAGGTGTGTGCTGCTGGAAGAAAAATCCCAGCACTCAGAGTCAGACACGCTGATGTCTGGAAAAGCATCCTCCAAGCTTTCTCCTCCTTTGGACCAGCACCAGCCATTTTTTAAAAATATTTTATCATACCACCATGAAATATACAATTACAAAGATGTTCATGTTTGACAGTGTGCTAACAATTGTCGAGGGTACTAATACCAACCTAGAACTGAGCATTAAATAGAGGCAAAAAGATACACATGACAACCCTTTAATGTACGTTCTGTAATCCATAGTCTGGAAGGGAAAGAAAAGAAAGAGAGAGAAAGGGAAAGAAATAAAGAACCTGCCATGGAGGAGGGCTGGGGGAGGGGGAGGGAACCGGGGACGTTGGTGGTGGGAGATGGGCACTGGTGGAGGCATGGGTGCTGGAACACTGTATGACCGAAACCCAAATATGAACTTTTTAATTGTATATCTTTGTAATTGTTAAAAAAAAACTTAAATAAAAAGTGATGAAAAAAATGTTCATGTTTGGGTTTTAGTCATACAGTGTTCCAGTACCCATCCCTCCACCAGTGCCCATTTCCCACCACCAATGTCCCCAATTCCTCTCCCTCCTCTAGCCTGCCTCTATGGCATGTTCTTTATCTCTTTTCACTCTCTCTCTCTGTGTGTCTCTTTCTATCTCTCTCTTACTTCTCTTACACATTGTGTACTGTAATACATACATTTAGAGGTTATCATGTGCATTTTGTCTATATTCAATGCTCAGTTCTAGGCTGGTATTATAATTTTCGATGATATTAGCACACTATTTCCTTCTCTGTCTTACCTAATCTCTGACTCCCACAAGCTTGTGGTAGATTCCACCTTTGACAAGACCTCTTGATTCATGTTTTGCCTGACCTTGGATATTGGTATCATAATATATATGTATGTATGTATGTATGTATATATATTTGTGTCATGCAAATAAATGCAGTCATTCTATATCTGTCTTTTTTCTTTTGGTTAATATCACTCAATATGATCCTCTCCATGTCCATCCATTTTTATAGGCGAATTTCATAATTTCATTTTTCCTAACAGCTGCATAGTATCCATTGTGTAGATGTACCAAAGTTTCTTTATCCAGTCATCAGTTCTCAGGCACTCAGACCAGCCATTTTAACCAAGGCATTAGACCAAGGCTCTAGGCTCTATAGTTTTCAACCTTTCTCCGCCCGTAAAAGCAGCACTGGTCTGCTGTCTTGAGGTCTTCAAGCTCGATTTTCTTTCTATAAAATAGAAACAAACCCAGAAGGGAAATACATATGGAAATAAGGAGGGAGAAGAAAAACTAGAAGAAATTATTCTGGAAAACAAGCCAGGAAATACTCAAGAAAGAGAAAATGATCATCTATGTCCAAAGCTGTATATTGGTCAGGCGGGAGGTGTGGCCTGTTTTCTAGGGAAGTTGCTGGTGGGCCTGAGCAGAATTGTTTAGAGGAGTCAAGAGTCTGATTGGGGCAGGTAAGTGAAAGTTGTCTTGTGTTTCTTCCCAGTGGAATGCTCTGCTCTTTTCTAGTATTAAAGATGAAAGAACTGAGGCACAGATAAATTGGACACAGCTGGTGAAGGGAGAAGACTGTGCTCAGACAGACTCTGCAGTGTTGGATCTGTGTCACAATCAACAGATTGTGTCCTCTTTTTCCTTACTCACCTGCTTGAATCAGGCTGTTGAATTGAAAGTCTCAATATGGCAGTTTAGAGGCAAGATGAAGTTGGTTTCACTCAAAACAGATTCCACATCCCCCTCCTCTTTATTGTGAAAATACAAATCCTTTAAACCTCTCAATCCACTGGTTGCCACACTCAGGACAATTCCATTACTCTGACTGAATCCAGTCCCATGCCGGTCCAGTGATTCTTCCTATGGTTCTTCGTGAGGTGGAACGAGGGAGAGGTTAGTAATTGATCCAGACCCACAGGGGAGGGATCAGCAAGATGTCACTGTCTTACCAAATTCTAGATGCAGGGTTTTCATGAAAAATTGACAAGCCCAATTCTATCAGAGTGACAGCACAAACATATAATAGAGCATAAGTCTAACCAAAAGATTATGTGAAGGGCCATTTCAGCTTTGGGAAGCTAGCCTGAAGGATTTTTATAAATACCAAAAGTTTCTTGTTGGATAAATTTCTCCCCACTGAGGGGAGCACAGGACTCTCTGAGATGGACCTTCCTTGGATAATGGAGAGAAAAAGTGAGTTGCTACAGGCAAGCTGTGACAGGCAAGGGACCTTGTGGTCATTCCTGGGGTGGAAGATAATACTTTCATTCTTTTTCCTGTCAGTTCAACTTCAGAGTGTCTTTCCTGGGACTTGGAAAAGTGTTCTTAGCTGTTACTTTTAAGCCCTATTCAGCAATCTCTGTTACTGTTTTCTTGGCGGTGGTAGTGAGGAATATTGTTGGGTCACTGATAAGGACTCCTGGGGTAAAACAGCATAGGTGGGAGAGTCCCAGCGATACATACACCTGTTACCTAAGATTTCCCAACACTGGTATTTCCAATTAGTCAGATGACAAGGCTCCTAACATAATTCTATAATGATCTCAGTAAGTCCATGGCTGTCCTGATCCTTTGGAAAGTTCTGATTCCTCTGCTCCTGAGACCAGGATGAAGAAGGATTGTATGGTGGACAGAAGCCATAATACTTTCTGCTTCTGGGAGAGAAATCAGCTGGATGGTGGCCCGGAGACCTCAACTCTCATGATATGGCATCACGCTGGAGGATGGCTCAGCAGTAGAACCCTTGCCTTGTGTGTGTGAGGTTCTGAGGTTGATCCCCAGCACTACATAAAATAAAACAACATGCACAACTTGGGATCAAAGAGTGCTCTTGCTTGTTGAACTTTTAGTCTGAGCATTTTGGTTACTTAGAAGGAAACCCTGTCATTCCCTGGCTATTCTCTTCTTAATAATTTATTCGACCACAATCAATTTTTTTCTCTATTGATATTCCACATATACAGCATCTATCTCTTTACCTTTCTCTCTTTTTAAAATATTTTTATTTAAATTTTTTTTACCTTTCTTGTGGTCACATTCAAAAGGAAACTTCTTTGAAAGTGGCCACAGTTTTCTTTTTTTATTAATTTTTGTTTATTTAGCCACAGTTTGCAATATGAATGATTCACTAGAACAATGATGATTCCTTCCAATGCCATGTTCTTTCTTGTCCTTATATGCACACCCAAAGTGCTATACCCCTTCTTCCTAAGAATTTCAAACAAGAGTACTTTCATATTCTAAGTTCACAAGAAAGGATCACAGTGATTTTACTCATCTCATGGTTACAACACTCAGGTTCTTTACTCAGAGTGAAAGAAGAAAAACGCAGAGAAGTAAAGCATGCAACTACTTTTAGGATAAGAACAGTTCTTCTCTTCATATTATTATTATTATTATTATTATTATTATTGTTGTTGTTATTTTTGTCATTTTGGGTAACACCCGGCAATCCTCAGGGGTTACTCCTCTCTCTGCACTCAGATATTATTCCTCGCAGTGCTCAGGGGACCATATGGAATGTTGGGGATCGAGCCAGGGTCAGCCACATGCAAGGCAAATGCCCTACAATGCTCCAGCCCCAAGAACAGTTCTTCTCATCTAAGAAACCTACTCTTGCATTTAGGCCTTTCAAATAAGTGTTTAGTTGTCCCCTCTGAAGAAGTGGTAATTGGTGAAGTATGCAATGCTTGAGCCTCCAACACCAAAAAGGACAAATGACACATACATCCATTAACTGGATATAACTGAATCATTGAAATATATCATTTCTGCATGTCTAGAGCACTAAAGGGCTTCAGACTTTTGAGAAAATGTGAACCCAGTGGGAGCTGGTGAGCAGAGCCAAGAGAGCTCATTCCTGTTCAAATAATGCTGAATGAGAAACTGACTGGAAGTATAAAATGCATGACAGCTACTCAAACTCTTTTAGAATTTCTTGTAGAGAATATTTAGCTCTACAGAAGATTATAAATATTCAGAATGCATAACTTAATTATTTGCTGTTTATGAACTGCCCTATGTTTCTGTTGGACAAATGCAAATGATTAATGCTAAACTAACATACTTATGACAAAGTTGCTGCTTCCATTACCCTAAAGCGATTTAGACTAGGAATTGGAATGCTTTAGCTACTCTCACTCTTCATCAAAAGAGGTTTAAATTATTGCTATTCACAAATGAAGATCAGACTTATACTCTCATCCATTGTTGGTGGGAATGTCAACTGGTATAGCCTTTTTGGAAAATAATATGGACATTTCTCCAAAGATTAGATATTGAGCTCCCATTTGACCCAGCCATACCACTCCTGGAAAGTACCCTGGGAAGTCAGAAACACACAGCAGAAACACCATCTGCACTTTTATGTTCATAGCAGCACTATTCACAATAGCCAGAATCTGGAAACAACCAAGAGCCCAAGAACAGATGACTGGATAAAGAAACTTTGGTACATCTACACAATGGAATACTATGCAGCTGTTAGGAAAAACAAAGTTATGAAATTTGCCTATAAATGGATGGACATGGAGAGGATCATGCTGAGTGAAATTAGCCAGAAGGAAAAGGAAGATATAGAATGGCTGCATTTATTTGTGGGATATAAAATTACAAATTATATATATAAAACCAATTATATATAAAATTATATATAACTATATATATAATTATATATAACTATATATATAGTATGATACCAATATCCAAGGCAAGGCAAAATAAGGATTAGGAGGTCTTGTCAGTAGGTGGAATCAACCACAAGTGTGTGGGAGTCAGAGGTTAGGTAAGACAGAGAATGGAATAGTGTGTTAATAATTGTTGGAAATTATAATACCAGCCTAGAACTGAGCATTGAATACAGGCAAAGGGATATACACAATAACCTCTAAATGTATGTATGTAAGCCACAATGTATAAGAGAAGGGGAGAGAGAGAGAGAGAGAGAGAGAGAGAGAGAGAGAGAGAGAGAGAGAAGAGATAAAGAGTCCCATAGAGTCAGGCTGGGGGAGGAGGAGGGAATTGGGAACATTGGTTATGGGAAATGGGCACTTGTGGAGGGATGGGTGCTGGAACACTGTATGACTGAAACCCAAACATGAACATCTTTGTAATTGTATATCTCATGGTGGAATAATAAAATATTTTTTAAAAAGATCAGACTTATTACTTATTCAAATAAGCCTGGTTTTGTCATAATTATAAGATAGTCCAAGAGATACTTTTGCTATTACCTCAAATTATTAATACTCCTCGTTACTGCATTAGAGTAAATAAATACTTCTCTTTTGACAATGATTTATTAATAGGTAGTCACAGAGAAATATATTATGTTTGGGTACAGGTTTTTAATAAATTATGGATTTACCGAACCATACTTCATTCAATTAATACATTTCTACCTGATTTTAAGGAACTTTATAAAATACTTGGCTCTTTTTAATTCCCCTTGCATGCAAGGATACCAACAATATAAAAACATAATGAAGTTCATACTGCATGATTTACTTTCATTGACTCATAAATCCATTTTCTTCCTTAGGAATTCCAGTTCTTCTGTTTAATGTCTAGTTCTAGAATTTTGCCAAACATTCTATTCCCCCTTTCAAATATTATTTTTTAAATGTAATTTGAAGATGCTGGGCCAAGAGATGACTCAGTGGCCAAGACACTTGTCTTCAAGTATGAGGATGAGACTTCAGTTCCTGGTTCCATAGCATGCCTTGGCTCCAAGCACAAACCTGTCTGTCTGGCCCTTCTGTCCTGGCTGCTCTGATATTTGGGATCACGGTTACTGCAAGGGTTCCTGCCCCCACCACTCAGTTGGGTCTGTGTGAACATCATGACTAAAGGGATTTGACTCCCAACGAGATCCCCAACTAAAGGTATTGTGAACATTTCAGTCAAAAGTAGAAAGCGTGCCTGTGAGCACTGCTGCATCCCCCCACTCATGAATGCACTACCACCAGGAAGTGGGTGAAAGACACAACTAAAAGAAATGAGGCCCCCCCAGGAGCATTTACAACATGCTCAACTAAAGGAGTGCAATTCCCACAAACACTGCAACTTGTGCAATTTTCAGCAACCACCACAGCTAAATAATGTATGAGCATGGCACTTCAATGTGTATGAGAAAGAAGGAGAGAGAGAGAGAGAGAGAGTCATCACAATAACTTCAATAGAATAAAGGAAAGGAGACCAAAATTGTTTTGATGACATTTTTGGGATCCCCCACTTAGGCCTTTCTAGACTCTGAAATCACATCTGAACCAGGTAGGGAAAGAAAACTCATGTAGAAGAGGTAGATTGGTGGGAAAAACAGGTTAGTCAGTGGTGAGGCTCCAGGCACCAGGCCAACAGGTGTCTCAGCCACATCCACTCTGAAGAGAAAGTCCTATGACTGTTATTGGGCCCAACCAGAAAAGTAGGTGGATCTGAACTAGTAATTCTGATCTAGATGTAGACATTTTCTTAATGTGTCTGTACTATTTGAAGTTTCAAGTGTTTTCTAGCATTTTACTTTTATACCTTTCAATTGGAATATCTTAGAATTTTGCATTAACTGCTAAAATAGAAGAAAACTAAAACCTGGAGAAATACATAGTTGGAAGGGCGCTTGCCTGGCACCAATCCCTGCCATGCTATATGGTCCCCTGAGTTCTGCCAGTAGTTATTCCTGAGTGAAGAGTTAGGAGTGAGCCCTGAGCACTGCTAGGTGTGGCCCTAAAACAAACAAACAAACAAAAACACTAAAATATTAGGAAAAAATGGTAAAGAACTTTGGGGTAATTTGCTTTGTTGCACATTAGTTGTATATCATAGCATTTCATATTTTGAGTATACATTTTTTGAAACCTAATTCGTGACTATCAATACCTTTGTTTCCTTAATCGATTTCTCCTTATGAATGGATTCAACAAAGGTACATTTTCTTAAAAAAATTAAACAGTGGGGTTAGAGAGATAGTACAGCAGGTAAGGCGCTTGACTTGTATGCAGCTGACCCAGGTTCAATCCCTAGGACCTCATATGGTCCTTTGAGCACTTCCAGGAGTACTTCCTGAGTACAGAGCCAGGAACTACCTGTAAGCATCACTGAGTGTGCTCAAAACAACAATAAAAAGTTAATCAGTATAGCGTATTTGCTCCATTTTTTTTCCTGAGTTATAATTGGGATATGGAATTCCATTAGTCCAAACCATACCACACAATGATTTGATATTTGCATATATTGTGAAATGTTTATCACAATGTTTAATTGCCACTAATGATCTAACAGAGATCAAAAGTGCTGGTGGGTCATTGGAGCAAAGAGAACTCTTGTTCATTATTGATGCAAATGTAAATTATATGACAAACAGAAGGATTCTCAAAATAAAAGAAAACTACCACATGATTCAGTAATTGCACTTCTGGGTTTATATCCAAAGAAAACAAAATCTCTATCTTGAAGAGACATCCACACACCCATCCACACACACCCATCAACACTGTTACTTACAAAGCCAAAATGTGAAATCAGAGTGTCTGGTGACAGATGGATGGATGCTCTTTTCTCTCTTTCACGTCCCTTCCTTTATAATCCTCCTTATTCGCTTTCTTGCACAACATGCAGAGTCCACCCCTTTACTTCATATCAGATTCGAACCCCCACTTTTCCCTTTAGACCATAAACCTTGAGCAGTCCTGGTTCCTTATACTTTTGTGGGGCCAGAAACATGGATTGGAGTTCCTGAAACTTTCTGACTGTGGTCTCGGGCTAACTCCTGTTCACATCTGTCTTGTCTGAACACGACAATAAACATCCTAGAGCAGAAATATCAAAGGATGACATTGCAATAACACAAGAGAAAGCTCTTAAAATCCTATAAAATCTCTCTAAGGCTCAGTCATTGCAAAATTTTCTTGGTCCTAAAATGCCATGTATTTTTAATACAGCATACATTTTACAATCTCCATGGTAAAAATAATAATTGTGCACTTGGTTTTATGAGGCATTGAATTCCAGACACATTGAATTATGTTTTTTAAACAAGTTTGTATGGGGTTGTGGAACGTAGTGTTGGCTGTTAACACTCCTCCCTCCTGCTACTTCTTTGTCGGGTGCTGCACAGCCTGGTTTAGTAGACAGTCTCAGGGAAGAGCTGTGTGCTTCTGCCCCACAACCTCTCATACCTTCTTCCCTGACAGCTCTCCCTCCATTCCCACGGCAACATTGGCAGATATGAGGCACTCAGGTCAAACTCAACTATTAGAAAATTAATACAACCCCAAAGAACACTTTACTCTCATCACACAAACAAGAAGTCCACCCACCTCAGGGCAGACCTGCTCCTTCCATCTACTCTCTAAATCCTACTTTCAAACAGGAAGACCAGGAGCCTGTGGTTGTTTCTCTTTATGAGCTGTGTGCTGCTCTGCCCTCATTGATGTCTAACGTAAACTTCCCATGGGTCCCTGTGTAGTTTCATTCGTTACATTTCTAAGCACTATTCCCATCACCCACTCAGAAGGTGTGTGGCAGCACCCCTAGGCACACAGGGCTGGGGCATCTGCACTTGAAATGGCTTCAAGGAAGCCCTGGGACCTTCTCTGCTGCTTGGCTCTGTGCTCCCTTCACTCCAGAGACAGGACCTCTTGCTATGGGCCTTTTCTAAGCAGGTGGTTGAATGACATTTCTACTGCTCCTCCCTCCTCTCTCTGCCCTGAGATATCCAGCTGGCACCCTGCCATCAGCAGAGAGGCAGATCCAGATTTCATGGCCAGGAACCACAAGGGCTACACTTCAAGCTTTCCCAGGAGCCTGATAGTGTCTTTCCAATCACAGCCTATAAAGAACAGAAAACACAAGATCAATGCTGAACAGTTTGGTAGATCAGCCAAGACCTGGCCAGTGAGTTCATCCTTAAAATTAATTCTCTCTCCATCAGTTGTTTTACAGGGCCCTTAAAAACTTACTCTGGGGGAAGAGAGGGCACCCTGATCCCTTGTCTCCTTTAAGCATGAGGTGATTCTCTTCTTTTCAGTGTGGGCACAGTGTTTAGTTTGGGGGATTTGACAAAATTAGGACACAGGAGGGGTTCTGCAAACTGGAGTGTGTGCTTAGTGCTAGGCACTGAGATAAATGCTTTGATTACAGAGCGGGCACAAAAGCCTCCACATCCTTCAGAGGGCAGAGCTCGTGGAGAGCTCCAAGTGGATGAGGCAGCCAGGGAAGCAACAGGAGATGGCTATGGCATAGTCTCTGATACAGGGTCACCTGGGCTCGAATTCCATCTTTGCCACTGTTAGATTTTGGACACAATGATTGAACTTTGTGCACCTTCATCTTCTCTTCTGCAAAGTCAGGATGATATCAGCAACCTAGTGATTTTGATGATCAAACATAGTTAAACATTACATGTCGAGAAGGAGCCCACTGTGTAGAGTCGTTATTTACATTCAACAGAAAATGTTGTGCTGGCTATATCAATACCCAAACTCCAGCTCACTCCTGCCTTTGACTTCCTTCAAGTGTCCATGAAGGTTCTGATGACAACTTGGCATGTTGACGGTGGTCCTCATCTTACAGGTTAAGTCTCCTTCCTTCTTTCTAATACCCAACCCAACAGAATGCAAACTCAACCCAAAACATAGCATTTCTTCTAGAGCTTCCCTGCTCTTTTCATCAGTATGGGTTCTAGTTCCCTGTTTCAGAGAACCTCATCCTCCTGTTAGCCTCTTAGGGCACCTTTGTGAGTTTTTTTTTTCTTTTTGGGTCACACCCAGTGATACTCAGGAGTTATTCCTGGCTCTTTGCTCAGGAATTACTCCTGGTAGTGCTCAAGGGACCATATTGGATGCTGGGAATCCAACCTGGTTCTGCCTCGTGCAAGGCAAATGCCTTGCCCACTTTAGGGTCACCTTTGGAATGTGCTCTTCCCTGTTGGAATTCTCTCTCTCTGTCTCTCTGTCTCTCTCTCTCTGTCTCTCTCTCTCTGTCACAACTGACTCTACTTATTCCTGGCTCTGATCACAGGACTCACTCCTGGTGGGACTCAGAGTACTATCTAGGGTGCTGACCACACGCAAAGCGAGTGCTGTGCCCATTGTACTGATACTTTGGCCCAAACTCATTCACATTAAATTCAGAGCAGTAGTTTCCTTGTTGCTTCCTCTCTTTTCCTGAGAAATATGATAAATTTGAGCAAAGATGAGTCAAAACTTAATACAATGACAATTCTAGAAACTCGCCAACAAAGCTGATTTTCCAATAATGTCTTACCTTTATGACAGATTCCTAAGTGGTAACTCTAATGAAATATTAACACATTACTACTCATGCATTAAAATTTGGGTGAGAGCTGGAAATGCTGGACTTAGAGATGACTACAAGAGTATGCTACCTGCATGGCAGAGCCTGGCAAGCTACCCGTGTTGTATTTGATATGCCAAATACCAGTAACAATTATAGACCTCATTCGGAATGGATTGAGGCTCTTTATGTTCCTGGAGCATGCAGATGACCTTGGGCTCTACTAGCATGAGACAGGACATATGGAGATGTTACTGGGGCCCACTCAAGCAAATCGATGATGAACGGGAAGATAGTGATAGTGATAGAGCTGGGAATGTGACTTAACAGCATATGTGGGGGCCCGGGGGGGGGGGCCCCCCCCCCCGGACTCCGGTCCGTGCTTCCAAAAATTATATACAAACCCACACAACAAAAGGCACCTCCCCACCCCCAGCCAACACAAACCGAGCCTAGCTGAGAACCAAGTTTGACTGTACCCCATTCCTCTACGTGCTACTTTCCACTGAAGGTCACACCCTCCTTAAGCAAACTTTCTCTTGTCTCCTTAAATAACTTTATTAAGTCACTCAACCTGTAAGTGCCACACCCCTCATTAGGCTCATTAGAATGAACCTTGGCTTAAATAAGATTAGCTGGGTGGCAACAACAACTCCCAGATTAGCTAAACATTCCTCCAACAAATACATATCTTTTCCATTCCTGGGAACTCCAGGATCTGGCTTTCAACCTTTGCACAACCCTAATTTTGGATGAGGCCCCAAAACTGAAAAATACCCTAAAGAGTGTGTTCCATTCTTTCCGTAGGGCTGGCAGGCGTGATCCAAACATTATTCTACCATTCACCTCAGTTATTTTAGAGAGGCTGTGGATTTATTCAGGAGACTGAAGTCCCTAATGATAAGGAATCCTTTGAAGAATGGTTCTTCCCTCCCCCTTTTCCTTAAGTACTTGAGATTTCAGAAACTACCCAATAAACCTCACCCTGTGACTCAGGACTGGGGAAGTGAGGAGGAGAAGGGTCCCTTCCCTTCCTTTCTAAGACTCATAGAAAAGATAATGTCTGTAGATGCCCCTCCAGGGAACAAATACAGAGGTGGGGATTGAGAGATGAAGGTTCCCCAATATAGAGCTATACCAGGAAGTGCAAGGTGGGAGGACCAGCTAAATGAAACTTGAACAATTTTTCCCCAAAAGGTTGCAGATTGGACCAGGTATGCAACTCCATGTTAAAGCACTTGCCTTGCATGTGTGAGATCAAGGGTTCAATTCCCCAGATCGGAGATTCGAATATGCAGAATAAGGTTTCCCCCCCACCCCCCCCTCCCAAAGCACCCAAAAGAGCAGTGTGATGCACGTGAGGCCAGGTTATAAGAGCAACACCCTCACTAGAGCCATAATACAGCAGGCAGGGCTTTGGCCTTAACACTGGCTGAATACGGATCAAGCCTCAGCATTCCATATGGCCCCCCAAGTGATCCTGAGTGCAGAGCCTGGAGTAACCACCAAGAATTGCTGGGTGTAGCCCCGAAGCCAAATATATATGTGTGTGTGTGTGTGTGTGTGTGTGTATGTATATATAAATTATATAAAAATATTATATATTATATATTATATGTATATTTGGGTGAGAGCTGGGAATATATATATTTGATGAGGAGTAACTGCCTATTCTACCCTTTTTTCTTTCTGCTTCCCATCCCTCTCCTTTTCTGGGGAGCTGGAGGGGGAGGAATAGCGGAAGAGGTGGAAAAGCAAGCCATGACCACACACTTCTCTATTGCTCCCCATCCTGACCCAATCCAGCAGGAAGAAAGGTCTTTAAATTGTAAGATAAATTTGAATTCTGGATTGAACTGGACATTTTTATTAGCTGAAAAATGAGGCTATTTATTCATTCCAGAGGACCTGCCTGAGATTTCATCTGGAAGCAAAGCAGAAGCATTTAGCTTAGCACAGGAAAAAATCATAGTTGATTTCTGTGTGCACCCTTATAGAGCCAGTTCTTAAAGTGAAACGGGTGATGTAGAAGTAAGAACGGGGGAGGGGCATTTCCTCTGTGTGGACAGTCTGTGGGCAATAAGCACCATTTGGTGGGTTGGTTTGGAAATATGATTTTTGCATGAAATTCTCATACATTAGGAGCCCGCACCCAAAGTGATGGCCTTTTAATCCCTCCTTTTAGTTTCATCCATCAGTGTGATTCATCCATCATATGAACAAAAGATGGTCCAAGACCAGAGCTGACACCTCTTGCCATGCGAGAAGAGATGTTGGCAGAAGACTGAGCAGGTGCTAGCAATCCCAGATTTCATCAGCTATTCTCTCCAGAACCAAAGTTATATGGAAGAAGTGGAATATGCTTTGGTGATGGAAAGCAGAGTTTCCCCAACTGAGGGCCTCCAAACCCCCTATGGACATCCAGGATATTCCAAAGGATCCATGGGCGAAAACCCTATTTATAGAGACTTAGGATGAGATTAAAGTATCAACTGGTAGGACAGGATGACACAAAGTTGGAAGGGCCAATGGCCAGAAAACAGGTTGAGAAAGAAACACCAATGTAAAAGGACCCAAGGAAAGCAAAATCTGACTGGGATAGAGATGAGTTGGACAGAAGTCAGATAGATACCAGAGGAAAGCATATTAAACAATTCCTGTTCCCAGGAGGCCGCGGAGACAATACTGCGATTAGGGAACACCCTAGCATGTGCCTCACTCAGGTTTGAGTTCCACCACTACAGAGTTCCTGAACATTATCAGCTGCAGCCTAGAGACCGCCAGCGTGGTCTGAGTATCCCTGGCACTGCAGAACCTGAGCAGCCTCCCTTGCTCTTACATTGAACCACCAGTCTATTGACTAAGATTTTCCACTGGTGTCCCTAAAGCTTCCTGAGCACCTCTTGCAAGGACCCCTCGAAAGGTGTGTGCCATCTTTAATTTTGAATCAAATAATACTGCTGAATTTATTTCTTACCACTTATAATTTTAATCTTTTATTATGTAGCACTGATAATTCCAGTTAAATTGTGCAAGCATGTGTGGCATGACTAATTTTTGCAGTGTTTACTATTTGCTGATACTCTTATAATGTGGAACATCTTGAAAAATGCATTTAAGTACTTCAAACCACTTTCAGATTCTTATTAACAAGCTAGAGCCCATCCACAGAGGCTTGTGAAAAACTGCCACAATCACAAATGTGCTCTCATATTAGAAGCATGATTTTCATATCAATAAATTCATGTGTATTATCCAAGGCCAGGGAAAACAGGGGGGTCTGGAGGACTTGTCAGTGGTTGGAATCTACCACAAGTGTGGGGGAGGGACAGAGAATATGTAAGATAGAGAAGGGACTGGTAGGACAACAATAGTTGGAAATGGTCATGCTGGATAGCACTGCCTGCTGCAAGTAGGTAAAGGGATGTACATGATAACCCTTCAGTGTCTGTCTTGCAAACCACAAGATGCAAAAAGGGGAGAGAGAAAGAGGGGAAAAAGAGAGAGAAAGAGAGAGAACCTGCCATTTAAATAAATACATTTATGTGCAGGAAGAGGTACTTGTTGTCCCTGTCCCAGTTTTATTCATATGATCATCATTAACACCAGGCAGATTCTCAGTGCAATAACTGACTCTACCTCCCCAGTATTTGAAGGTGTAATGTTCTGGGTAATTGAGCATAAAGCAGGTGCTAGGATCATGGGACAAACAGACCACCATTGAATAAATCAAGAAACATATCATGATACAAATACAAGCATTGTTGGAATTAAAGGCGAGAACAGAAGTGCCTCTCAAGAGCAAAAAGGGAAATAGGATTCCCAGATGGTTGAAGGAGTTTGATCAAGTAACTAGGCAGTACTAGAGAAGTGTTTGAGTCTATGATATTATTGTTATTATTATCATTATTATTATAACTATTATTTTATATCTAAGGGATCAAATCAGGGGTCTTACACATATAGGGCAAATATTCTACTGGTGATCTACATTCCTAACCCCAAAACACAAACGCTATACTGGCGCTGAAGCCAGGTATCATGCATGCAAGGCCTGCACTTCACCACCGAGCCACATTCCCTACCCTCAGTCAGGATAATCTTAACCAGTTTTTACAAATCTGCCCTCATTTGCCTGTAAGTTGAAGTTTGTTAAATCAAGGCACACCTGTACTTCTGTCACTCCCCTATTTAAATGTTGACTTCCTGTATTAAAATGTGGTTTCTTTGACTATTTTTCTTACTAAGAGTTTGAAATTGTGCCCACAGTCTCAAGGTCATGGTTTTGGGAGTCAAGATTATCTTCCCTGCTAATTTGCTATTTTAATGACATTTAATTTAGTAATTAAATTTCTCTTTTCTCTTTCTTCAGATTCCAAACACGACAGCTGAAAAACAACAGCTCAGGAACTCCTGACAAGATTTTCTTCCTCCCTCCCTCCCACCTTCCTTCCCTCCCTCCCATCCTCCCTCCCTCCTTCCCTTCCTCCCTTCCTTCCTTCTTCCTTCCTTCTTCCTTCCTTTCCTCCCTCCCTCCTTCCTTCCTTCCCTCCTTCTCTCCCCTCCCTCCCTCCCTCCATTCCCTTCCTTCCTTCCTTCCTTTCCTTCTTTCTCCTTCTTCTTTCCTTCCTTCCTTCCCTCCCTCCCTCCCTCCTCCCTCCCTCCCTCCCTCCTCCCTCCCTCCCTCCCTCCCTCCCTTCCTTCCTTCCTTCCTTCCTTCCTTCCTTCCTTCTTCCTTCCTTCCTTCCTTCCTTCCTTCCTTCCTTCCTTCCTTCCTTCCTTCCTTCCTTCCTTCCTTCCTTCCTTCCTTCCTTCCTTCCTTCCTTCCTTCCTTCCTTCCTTCCTTTCCTTCCCTCAGTTTTTAAATCTGCCTGAACTGTGTATTCTTTGAGAGGAACCCCCTGAAAAAAATTAAAAGAAACTGAAAGGAAAATTGTTCCTTCCACCCCTGTCCCCCACAGCTTCCCTTCTGCAGGGCCAAACCACTGTGGTCAACTTTGGAGAGATATCTGTACAGAGGTATGTGTGTGTGCAAATGTACCTCCGTGCTCACAGGTCAAGCAATGACTCTTCCTGCATAAGAATTGCAGCCTTATGCTCTTGAAAACACTGTCCTGTTCAAAAGTCTTTAACAAATCCAAGTTGGATGCAGAATAAACCCTGCTTTGTCCTGGTCTAGAACATCCTTCTTAACCTAACTCCCAGACCAACTCCAAAGTTGCTCTGCCTCCTCCCCCAAACAACCACCCCCCTCTCCTGTTCATACCCCCAACTCCTCTATCTCCTTAGTCCTATACCTAACTTTCTCCTCCCCAGATCTCCGCTTTCTTCCCACCACACTGAGATTGCCACCTCAGCAGATCTCCAGGCCAGTAACTCTGTCTCCCTGTTAGTTGCGTTCTGGAGCCACTGGCTTTTTCTCTTCTGATAATGGAAATCATTCTCCACTCTGCATGTCCCTTCCACAAGCCTTGTCCAAGTTTCTCAATCATATAATTTCTCTTGTCTAAGAATTTTCCCTGGCAAGTAGTGAATTCTTCCAAAGACGACTCATTATTTTTCTGACACCCCCCCACCCCTGCTGCAAATGTCACCTGCTGTGCTAAGGGCCAGAGAGGCCACAAAAAGCATCACTGTCTCAGTTGTCAAGGCACTTAGGGGCATTGCAGACAAAGTCCCTGGTTATGACGGTAGTAATACATACAAGGCGCTGCATTTACAACACAGGGGTTCTTCATGAAGAAGGGGCTAGGGCTAATTGGAGATGATCCTTATGGAGGGGAACATTAGGATCTAATAAGGATCTAGATCTAATCCTAAAAATCTAGAAGGGGGAGGCATGGGTGGAGTTATACAGAATGGGGAAGGGTCCAAATGTTCCTCAGGATCCATGACACACAAAGAACAGGCAAAAATCCAGAGGGCACAGAATTGTGAGTCATAAAGGTCATTGAAGAGTTCCAATATGGCCATTGGGGGGTGAGAGCTGTGTGCAAGGATGGTAAGGTAGAATCTTTTGTAAATCATCAAGTGCTCTTCAGACAGATGTGGAGAGAATGTGACTCTATAGTTCTGGCAACTGGAGACTTCTCCTCATTGACTTCCTTAGGCAAGAGTTTCTGAAGATTTAGAGGGTTGGGGGAAGGCCAAAGACAATCATAAACATATTCACCCTTGAATTATTACATTGTAGATGGAGATCAGGCACTGTCCAGAAATTTTTGAAGATTAGCATTTAGATGACTTGTTCGGGTACTTCCGATAATGCTGAGTGGTAAGGCATCACTGATCTGAGGACTTGTTCTTTTTAAGTGCTTCACACTATTTTACTATTTCAAGCGCTTTTCATATGAGATACTATTTACACCCAAGAATTTATGGGTGACTCTGATTGTTTTCCCCATTTTAGAGCTGAGGATAAGGAGCTACATTAAGAGGCTATCCCAATGTCACAGAGCCTACTTCTAAGGGGCAGGTGAAATCCCAGAAGCCTCATGAAATCCCATATTTCCCATCAGTAGACACTTTGCATCTAGTGGGTGGGTATTTGGAGACATAAATACTAGATCTGGGCTACTCAGAGTTCCTGTTTCGGAGATCAAGGACAGGTCCATCATAGGCAGTGTATGCCTGATCTGCTCTTGACTCACTGGAGATAGTAATATGGAGAGTTTAATTATCAGCCGATTTACAGGAACACCAAGAACAATGAGAACTCCATGGGTGAGTGACTGGGGTTGAAATCAGAAATGAACGGTCTTCGTGATCATTTCTCAAGCTGCTGTGGAGAGGGAGCAGCAGGCAGAGCTAAGCTCTCCCAGTTTGGGAAGGAGGGTGGTCAAGATTAATGACACAGATGAATCACTTTGCTCAGAAAAAAAAATGGGTGATTTGATGTAGTGACTACTGGAACTATAAAATCGAGAGATGGATGGCCATTTCCGTGCCAAATGGGGCCCTCAAGAGATTAACCTCAAACATAAAGTGAAAATGATATGCATTGAACTGCACCAGGCGGGCCAGCGAAACTTCTGACACTTGCAAATAGTGATTTCATACCAAGGATGCAGAATTAAAATGTAAAACTCAGAAAAATTTTCTTGAAAGACTGTCAGTGGGGCAGAGGGGAAGGTGGTAGGTTCCTACATTCTGAAGATACAAACTTTCTGCCAACGCCTTCAAAATATTCTTGAATATGTAAGCTTGGAGGTGGGAACTGGGTGCAGGGGTGGGTTTTTTTTTAAAATGATATCTTGACCCAAGATAGATTTGACCTAAAGCAGATGTATGCAAACATCATACAGAAAATGCCTTTGACGAGCTTGAAAGCTGAGTGACCATCCTGCATCCCCAGAGGAGGGTGCGGTCACTTGTGCAGCAAGCCAAATTGTCTCACCACTCCTGACTTCTCCTTTGCTTACCTGCAGGCGGCATGAGACCAGGCTGTGCCTTTGTAGGCGACATGTTACCCACTAAGAAGGCAGGTAGAAAAGTAGAATTTCCCACGTGTATAAAGAAAGGGATTCAAAGGCACAGCTCCGCTTCCTGCGATTGGGGAGGTGGCAGGGGTCTGCTTCTCGGACCTTCAGTTTAGTTGTGAGTGGAATGGGATAACAATCTCCATGCTGTTCCACGTTGAGCCTCCGGCACAGCTACAAACTTCAAGCCATGTTGGCTGCTCTAGGAAGGGCAGCCAACACTTTTCTGGTGTTGTTTACTTGCCTGATTTCCTTCTACCTTGGGTCTTTGGATACCTTTTCATTTAGCCTGGTTTTACCGGTTCTTCCTGCATTACTGTATATATACATATATAAACACACATAAATTTCAGTATTAACATTTGGACTTCTATGATTCAGGGGCATGAACTCCATTTACAATGTTGTACAACTACCCATTTCCAGCTGTAACAGCTACCCATTTCCAGAGCTTTTTCCCATCCCAGAAGAGACTGTCCAATTGGTAACTGATAATTGATAACCCCCATCATTCCCTTCTGCCCTCAGCCCCTGGTGATTTCTACCTTAGTTTCTGTTTCTGCAAATTTGCCTCAGAGGCACTGCATATTAGTAGAATCACACAGTGTTTGTGTGTGTGTGTGTGTGTGTATGTGTGTGTTTAACATAGGATAATGTTTTTCAGTTCCCCTCATTCTGCCTGTGTTCACCCTTCCTTCCTTTCTAAGACTGAATAGGGCTCCACACTGGGGCTCTGTTTCATTTTGCTTCTGCATTGCCTGTAGATCATTGTTTCCAACCTTTGGAGTCATTTCCACCTTTTGACTATTGTAAATAACCCAGTTCTTTGGGGGTATTATTTGTACATGGAGGTTCTGGATCAGATGGTAGCTCTTTTGGAAACACTGCCTGTTTGCCATAAGCCTGGCCCTGTTTTACATCCCGAGCAGTGGTGGTGTACAAGAATTTCAGACTCCACATCCTCACCAGCATTTTCACTTACATGTAAAGCAGATGCTATGTATGTATATATATATATATATATATATACATATATATGTGTGTGTATATGTATATATGTATATATACATGTATATATGTATTATAGGATGCCATATATCTATAAATATATATGGAATACATATAGTACAAATGTAACTTTGTTTGGATTATTTGTTTGTTAATTTAATCACTCATTCATTCTTTCACCCATTCATTTATTTCTCAAATGTGTATTATATAGGGAATAAGGAGGAATTGTGCAAAATATTGTGGCTGTTAGGTGTTAGAATCCGAAAGCAAGAATTGGTAGAGGCACTGAGTCATCTTGTGCAAACAAGTAGCACACTTAGGGATATTTTTCTAAAACTAGAGAGCTATGAACAAGATTCAGGTCTCCACATCAGCCAGAAATAATGAAGCAAACTCCTCTAACTCTGGGGAACATTTATTGAAAATGAACACACACTTTATAAGGAAAATCTCTGACAGCTCTCTAAGTAGTCTATTCATTTGGTCAACCAGTGAGATTTGAATACAGTAAGACAAGTGTCAAGATAACCTGATTAGATAAGCCAAACGTACCTTCTTTAGAGTGTCATACAACTTCCGCATATGTTACATATGGGCTTTGTATGACTGGACATGGAACCAGAGAACCAGGGGAAGTGTATGATTTCATTTATTTTATTTCAATTCAGGAAAATCCCAAAGCACAAAAATTATTAAGGTTTCTGGACATCACAAATCATGCAACCAGATTTCATCAACAAACACAGGTGCATTTTCTAGCTCAAACTGGAATATCTCAAGTTTCAAAGGAGGTTGAAAACAAAAAAAAAGAAAGAAAAAGCAACAGTTAGATTAAATTTACAGATACAATTTCTACATATAGTTTTATTTTACTCTCATTAATGTTCAAACCTCAGGAGAAAAAAAAACCTGTCCTGCAGCTAGCATCTTTCCTCTATCATCATGTCTTCTATAGCCCATTCAACCTCCATAAATTTGGAAAGGAGAAAGATCCTTGTCATCCACTTCCATCAAAGAGAGAGTAGCATTTTCTCAAACCAGGGTGAACACTTGCAAAAAGAGCTTGCTGATCTTCATAACCTTCACCACTAATACAAGATGATGATGATTAGCAAATAATATCAACTATTAAACACTAAACTTTCTATAACGTGGATGTCGTAAATGCTAGTTTTTATTCTATCTATAATCTTGTTCTATCATATTTTATAAAGTACTACCATTTTTTGTACATAGACTGTTGCAGGACTCCTAAGGGCCGCTGCATCTGCTCTGGATTGCCTCCCGCAAATCACTCCGTAGCTAAGGGGGTAGTCTAAATGTGGCAGTTTATCCGACCATGTATGCTGTACTAGCTGGTATAAATATTCTCCCATGATATCACAATCATCGTGGGACTAGCTAGATCTTACCAGCATATTAGCCTGGCCACGTAGGACACCTAAGTAATTAGACCAGAGAGAAATGCTGTTTGCTTCCAAGCAAACAAGCATGGCTCCCTGATATACTCAAAGGCAACTAAAATATAAAACTACAATGAAGTAGAGGAGACTTGTGAAGGCTTGGAGAAATATTTAACTGGCATTGGTGTTGGTCAAGGTACAGAGACATGCCATCTCAGAAACCCCCTTCTCTACACTACAAAAGCATTCCTAAGCAGATTTCGGCTCAAAACATTAGCACAGTAAAGGCCCTAGGTGAGGTGCAGGGAGGGATTACCTAAGGGCATTGGACCCTCCCTGCTTTCCATAACAGTGGGAGGAAGGTCTGAGTTACAGGGATATAAACTAGCCGGTTCCGCTCTCGCTTCCCTTCTTCCTTGTGGGATCTCTCTCCTTGTGAGCGTGCATTCCCCTTGGAAGCTTTTACAAGTAGTGGTCGCCATCTTAGCCTACACGTGGCTGGGGTTCTAGCCTGGAATCCTAAGCATCGGGTTTTTCCTTTTGCTGATTTGTATGCCTGAACCTGTGATAAGTAAAGCCTTTTAAAACTGCATCAGATTCCTGAGTTTTCATCCGTTCCTCGCCGGCTTAGGAGGTAGAAGGGAACTTCGCTTCCCGGCACTGTCGGGGACCCGGCGGAGCGCCCCGACACATAGACAACTTCACAGAAGTAGGCTCCCTTTAGAATTTATTTCTTTGGTGGAAGGGGAAGAATCCCAAGGTGCTCAGAAGGCCTGAGGGCTCCACCGACTGTTATCAGCAACTGGGTTGACAATTTAATGAGCAGTTCAATCATGCAAGGGCATGGGGATGCTATACTGCTCAAACCCTGTGATGCTGGGGATACAAAGGCCACTCTGGTGGTTCTGGACCACACTGGGCAGTGTTTGGAGACCTTTAGGGCTATAATTGGTGATGTTCAGGAGACTATATGGTGCTAAGAAGCAAATGCATGTGTGGTTTACTATTTCTTAACCCCAGAAGTAGGTGTGCAATCTTCAGTGTGCATAAGATCTTCTCACACAGGATTTTTGATCCAGAGCTGTTTTGTTGGTTACTGCTAGGCCTTTTTTTAGAAACCTATTGTCCTAGTTCCTTATGCAGCAGGAGGATCTTAAAAAGAACACTTTATTTTTTTAATAATCAGAGGTTGAAAGCAATTGTCAGCTCAGGTTAGTGAAGAGGATCCTTGATATCTTCATAGCCTCTGCTCCCTCTCTGCCCCAGAGCCCTGTCCCAGTGCAGCCTCATGGGAAGGCCCTCCCAACTCAGTGCCTGAGTAACAGTACAGAGGGTAGGGTGTTTGCTTTGCACACAGCCGACCCTGATTTTATCCTTGGCATCCCATATGGTTCCCCAAGCAACGCCAAGATTAATTCCTGAGTGCAAAGTCAGGAGTAACCCCTGAGCATCACCAGGTGTGACCAAAAAAGCAAAAAACAAACAAATAAAAAAGGTCTTCCCAACTCTTATTGACTTTAGCTTAGCAACCTTGGTCTAGGCTACGTTTTCACTGCTGCAGCCCCACAACATCTGTATCTAGTTCATTGAACCTAGTCCTATCTCAGACTAAGTTTAAACAAGAGTGTCTATGCTCCTTCAACTACACAAACAATAGAACAAACATATTTCAGAAGGATTTGTTAAGACATGTGCTTTTTTATTTTAAAGGAGCAAGGCATCAGTTAAACCAAGATGGAAATTTAACACAGTCTCTTTTAAGGCACCTGCAAACCTCCTCCAGCCACCTTCTCGATGCCAGGAGAGAGTCTAACTCAAGCCTTAGAGGAAGAGTATGGGTCTGTGTGACTCTGCTCCTCTTCATTCATTCTCCGTCCAGACGGGCCTGTAGATCCAGCCTCGTGCCTCTGTCCTTATAGAGAGCCCCACTCTGTGGCGGTGCCTGCCGGGCTCAGAGCTGTGCCAGCATTTCAGAGACTGTGTGAGTCCTGGGCCACACACAGTCACCACCGCCCTCCCCCTCCAGCTTGCTTGTTATACAGCTGACATCACATCTCCTGTCTAGATCTTTCTCTTGATGGATTTAAACTCAAGTGAATAAAAAGAGGAAGGATATTATGCATGAGTCTCAATTCGCAAACAACTCCCACATTTGCCCATCTGACACATGTGTGCTCACACATGTATCCACTTTCTGTTTGAAAATTTCCAACCTCTGCTGCCTTTCTCTTCCTGGGGATCTAAAGCATCAGATAGGATTTGGGGGCCCTGAAAGAGCTTTCCTGGTTTCCTTCCACTGACGGGGGAGGGGGAACCATAGCCTTTCTTTTTTTTTTCTTTTGGGTTACACCTGGCGATGCTCAGGGGTTACCCTCGGCGGTGCCTGGGGGACCATATGGGATGCCGGGAGATTGAACCCAGGTTGGCCACGTGCAAGGCAAACGCCCTACCTGCTGTGCTATCGCTCCGGCCCCGGAACCATAGCTTTGAAGAGGCACCACAGACCATTCCTTGACTTAGATCGTAGTCATGTATGCATGTCCTTCTCACTGTGTAGACAGATAGCTCGGCCCTGAGCCCAGTTTTTGTGCAAGAATCCAGGGCTCTCGGGAGTCACCTTCTTCCTGGCCTGGTTTTCATCGACAGTTCCTAGCGCCATATCACTCAACCTTGACTCCAGAAGCCCAGATCTGTCTAAGAGGGATAGCCCCATTATTTACAAAAAACAGAAGTATTTTCTGAATGAAACTAAACAAGGAAACAAGGTTGTTCCTGAAATCAGGTCAATGTCGGGTCAGATAAGCACAGCCAGGAATGTTCAAGTGCCTCTGTGGCTGGTCCCACAATCTTGTCTCTGTCCTGTGCAAGGCTGGGGAGACTGATGGCTTTCTGACAGCTGCCAGAATCTGGGCTCTGTTGCAGATAGGACATGAATGCCCACTATCTAACCGGGAGAGAGGTGGAGGAAAATGCACCCCCACGAATCTGTGTTTTTATGATGCCAGTGACTTCATTCAGCATTGGAGCCTCAGAGGAGCCAGAAAGTTGGCTCTAACTACTTTCTCTTTGCTCCCCAGCTCTAAAAATGGCCTATTGCTCTGGGGTTCTACTTACTGAAATGTCCATGAAAATCAATGAAGGGGTTGTACAGGGGTGTTAGATGCACTTGTTAGGGATATAGATAACATCCTCTTAGGCTCGTACAATGCACACCAGAGAGATCCTGCGGGGTCATGTCCAGGAGATAGAACTGTCAGGCTATCCCCACTGAGAGGTCTTCAGGGACAATTTTGTTACCCAGAGATCAGGGTTTGACTTTTTTTGGGCTCAAAGGTCCAGCTTGCTGGCTTGCGAGGCAAGTAGAGGCCTCTCTGAGAGAAGTGGTACTTTGTGCGCGTTTGCACCATAATTCAAAATGAGAAGAGAACACCTACTCAGCAGGAACAAACTGGACATGCACAGTGGACATTCATTCTAGAATGTTCCTAGCTCTATGGTCAGCTATCCATTTTCCCTAATGGTAATACTCTTTCGTTTGGATGGAGAAACAGGGCCAGAAACAGTATAGGGTTAAGGTACTTGCTTAGGACGCAGCTGACCCTGGTTTGGTCCTCAGCAACATATATGGTTCCCCAAGCATCAGCAGGGAATGATCCCTGAGCACAGGGCCAGGAGAGGTCCTTGAACACCACCAGGTGTACCCCTCAGAAGGCCCTTCTATTTTCCTGTGCCCATTATTACTATATCCTGCACAACTGTCTGCATTCTTTCTTCATTTGGTCTGTCTGGCTGTTATCACCATGCAAAAAATTTTATGGCTTAACTCACCGAATGGCAATATAAATTCCAAACTTTTTGGATGGCTTTGAGGGACCCAGCTTATCCCTGTGGCCATAAGAAGAGGATGCTCATTGAGATTTGCCAGCACATCTTATTGTTTATTGGTGAAAGGGCACGCCAGGAGCGTGCATGCTCACTTCCTGTGGCTGCACCCTCTATCCCATGCCCTCAGATCTCCCAGCAAGGCAAAAAGTCCTGTCTCCTGCAAGAAGTCTTTCTTTCCTGGCTACCCTTCCAATGCCTGAGTGCTCATTCTCTGAAACTGCCATGCTCGGAGATAATAGAACATCATTTACTCCTTAATTGGACATTGAGTAGCATTGATCTGTGTCTTTTCCTGTATATTCTTTTCTACCAACTAGTCTTTAAGCCACTCAGTCTAGAAAGTTCTTTGTCGTCAGCCTCCCCCAGCATGTCTAGCACACTGAGAACATTTGCACTTTTAGAGGAGTCGGAGCCTGTTAAACAATTCTCTTTTTTTCCAAATAACGCACTTGGTACTTCAAATCCTATATGTCAAGGAGATATTGCCCAACCACTGACGTACACGTGGTTTTCATCTGTCCTTCCTGCCACCCCTGGTCTGTCTGATTCAGAAATTTGGGGTTGGGTGTAGAGGAAAGGTAGTGGTGAGTGCTGTCCCTGACTCTGTCCTCAGAAGTAACGTATGGTAGTACTCAGGGGATTGTAAGTGGTACTGAGCACTGAACCTGAGTCTTAGCCTAAACAGCTGCAGGCAAGACAAACACCTTATCTCCTCTATCTCTCCAGCCCCTGCGCCAGCCTTTCTGATGGGTGCTAAGCCTGGTCCACTTGGCTTAAGTATGAGTCTTGTGTATTCATCTACTCTCAGGGTCTGGGTGAAGCTACATGTTGTATCAATGTGTGACTCACACAGCTCCAGTATATTCCCTTCCTCAGTTGCCCTCTACCATCCAGGAGGGGCTGCCCTTTATCTCAGGCAGACCAAAGTGGGTGTCCTGGAACTGTCACTTAGGAGGAATTCCATCCACACATGGACTAAGCCAGTCAGAACACCTCCCCACCACTCTCTCGCTAAGTTGTGGGGGTTGTGCCAATACCACCTACCATGCAGAATTGTTGTGAGTCTCCCCTTGCAAACTCTGTTGCAAGCATAATGTATGTGCTCGCTGAGGGATAAGATAGTGTCTTGGGAATTAGACCAAAAAGACAATGGCCGAATTTCCAAAATAACGTTGTCCTTGGTCACATGGTAGAAATGATCTTGTGACCATTATAGGGTTCTCATGGAGATTAGGCCTAATGCTACAAGGTTCTTAGGCTCTACTGTCAGCAAAAGGAGAAGCAGTAGTATCTGAATCATAGTGGACTAGTAGAAAAGGCCTTGGTACCCAACATATGCGAAAGCTTAAGAGCGGCTGCCTTCTCTCTCTGCGGAGAGCTGTCACCGTGTTTCCTTTCAGGTCTCAGGTCAGTCCCTTTTGCATCTATGCCATCAGCCCCATCAGATCTTTGACTGAAGCCCTCTGACTCTGACAGGAAGAGCACATCTAGCAACACAACTTCCTCTCTGCACCCAGCATCCAATTCACTCTGGACTCTAGCTCCTTAATCAAATAAAAGAGCAGCAGTAAATTCTGACTCCAGGGCAGCATGTAGCAATTTGTAGGGTAATAAAATCTGCAAGATTCTTCCTTAGCAGAAATGTTGATGCTGGCTCTTTGCCTAAGGACAGTGCAATGGAGGTACATGTTCGGGGGTGGGGGGATACCCAGGAGGAACCCCCCACCTATCGCAACAAGGTATGGATGAGCAGCAGTTTCAGAAGTGGGGCTGAACATTTCCAACCCTATGGCTACTGTTATTTTACTGTACCTAGGCCGAGCACTCAACATGATGACTGACCTAAAACCTGAGCTGCAGAGGAGGAAGAGAGTGGGGTGGAATGCCTTCAAGAGCATTGAAGAAATAGTTAAAAGGACAAAGAACCTCCAGCTCTGGGCACATCTCTTCGACTCCACCGTTCTCCCTGCATTAACATACGCCTCAGAGACCTGAGCCCTACGAAATCAGGATGAGAACACTATTTGGGTCCCCCAAAGAGGAATCAAAAGAGCTATGCTTGGAATATCACGCCTCACTCAAGTGAGAGAAGGAATCCAGAGTTCCAACCAACCTCCATCAACAATCTAGAGTCAGGGACGCTGTTCCATTTGCCCAGGTGTCGAAAATCAGATGGGCTGGACATGTAATGCGATTTGGAGATGACGGCTGGACTAGAGCTGTTACCGACTGGATCCCATGGGACATAAAGATCACGTGGCCGCCCACCTACAGAATGGTCAGACTTCTTCGTCAAGAACCTGAATGAATGAACGGTTTGAGGCTCTTTGTATTCCTGAAGCAAGCAGATGCCATTGGGCTACACTGGTACGTGATAGGGTCAAATGGAACGTTACTGGTGCCCGCTTGAGCAAATTGATGAATAATGGGATGTCAAGTGATCAAGTGATGGCTACTGTTTTCACGCAGGCTCTCAGCCCACCTCATGGGTATGGGAAGGTTCAGAACAAGGCAGCCTTCCACCTATGGTACTGAGAAGATGCGAGGAGTTTCTCTGGCCTCTCAGTCATTTGTCACTACAGTCAGCACTGTGCATGGATCCCTGGCCTGCTTGAGACCTTTAGCACATTACCATGTGGAATTCTCCCTTCATTTTCTGTCTTCATTGAGTCTTATAGTATAAGACTCAATTTCATCTATCTATCTCATCTATCTATCTATCTATCTAACACTCTATCTATCTATCTATCTATCTATCTATCTATCTATCTATTTGCTTTTTTTTGTCACCCGGCAATGCTCAGGGGGTTTTTCCTGGCTCTGAACTCAGGAATTACTCCTGGCACTGCTCGGGGACCATATGGGATGCCGGGGATCGAACCCAGGCTGGCATGGGCCGGCCGAGTGAGGCAAATGCCCTACCCGCTGGACTATCACTCCGGCCCCAACTATCTATATCTTTTAAGCCATAATTTTAATGCAAGCAAATAACTGTCATCATCTACCCCTTTCCTGGGGCCTGGTTTTCCCGATGATGAAGAGACCCTCCAAACTTTTTCTTAATCATATGAGCTGAAATTTGTAGATTGCCTCTGGGTGAAGGAGAAGGACATAAACATGCAGCATGGCTATTGTCCTCTTTTCCTGGGACACATTCTCACCCACTTAATATTGGAGGAGAAAATCAGGAATGTTTCCCTGTGTGAAGGTCACAGCCATAAAATTCCAAAGAGATGCTCCTGTCTTGGGGGGTGGGAAGCAAAGCCAGATGTAACAAGGGATGTGCCTACAAGCTGTCTCCACACCTCTGCACATGAAGACCTAGAAACCCCAAAGGAAGGAGTAGGCAGCAACAGCACCACAAAGCTAGAAGCACCAGTTAATGGGTACAGGCGGTGTTTCCTAAAAGGGAGGCAGAGCCCCACCACGGGATGTTAGAATGATCCCAGACAGCAACATAGCCTCGGGGTAACTGTGGGGGGCAAACTTTTTTGTTTTTCGCCTTAAAGGAAGTTCATTTCTGGGGCTGATGGAGTGAATTTTTTTTCTCTGAAAAGGAGTAGACCAAGTAAGTTTGAATCCTCTGGGGCGGGAGCCATAGTCCAGCAGGTAGGGTGTTTGCCCTGCACAGTGGCAGACCTGGGTTCGATACCCAGCATCCCGTATGGTCCCCTGAACACTTCCAGGAGTAATTCCTGAATGCAGAGCCAGGAGAAAATCCTGAGCATAGCTAGGTATGACCCAAAAAATTTAAAAAAAAAGGTTTGAGACCTCTGTGATAGACTAATAATGGACTCTATCCATAACTGTCTCTATAGAAAGGAAAGAAACAAAACTATAAAGGCCACCAATAACTCTAAAACGCATCTACATTTGCCTGTATCTACATTTGACTGTGTAATACAGCTGGGTCACAAGATTTGTACAGAAGTCCCCAGAGACATGGAGTCACTTGTTGCTCCAAGAGGCTCCCTGTGGAGCCAGAGGCTCATCATGGATCCAGAACAGAGCCAGTCTTCATAGAGGTTGTGTTCTGATTCAGGCCTGTGGCAGGACCCCCAACCTGAGTGTTGACACAGACCTTGGGAGGTTCTAATATAGTTGGCTTGTAGACCACACTTTTGAAAAACAGGAGCAAATGAATCCAGGATTTTTTCAGCCGTAGATAATATAAACACGCTATCTGGGCGTTGTATCCTTTGTATATCCTAGACACTCATCATCTCTGTGTGTATTCTCAGGGAGAGACTATACACCATGTCTCTCTTTACCATATTTATGGATTCCACATGGGTCTCATTTATGAAAGAGCAAGGGAATTTCATAGATTTTTGGTAAAATTAAATAAATGCAGTGTGTAGGCTTTAGTATTTATTTTTTCCTTCTCGACCCAGAAGAAAAATTTAGTTTATAAAGGATGATCAAAAATACAAACTCTACATCTCTCCAAAATAAACACAGAAGTATCTGTATGCTTGACTTCCAGGACCTTTTCAAATAAACTTGGGGATCTTGACTTTGCATTCTATTGGCTTCTCCACTACAAGTCTGGGTGTGACATCCAAGGTCAAATGCCTGGTCATGGCTCTTGACATTTATTTGTTGCAGAGCAAACAAGATCTCAACTCAAAATTCACTAGTGTGAATTTTGTAGAAGCTGACAAAGGATATAGTCAGCAAAGGACCCAAGACCCCACATGGTTCAAGTGCAAGAAATGGAACTGGGTCCTCCACAGGCAGGAGAAAGCACGATCACGATCACGATCACGATCTTCCGTTAATCATCTATTTGCTAGAGCGGGCACCAGTAATATCTCAGTATGTCCTGTCACATGCTGTAGAGCCAAGGGCATCGGCTTGGTACAGGAACATAAAGAGCCTCAAACCATTATATTAGGTCATGAGAATGATCTAATATAATTGTTACTGGCATTTGGCATATCAAATACAACACGAGCAGCTTGCTAGGCTTGCCGTGCGGGAGAGGCATACTCTATAAACACCTCCAAATAAAGCCTTTATTGATGAACCGCGCGGCCGCTTGGGCATGACAGCAGGCTGTGATGGGCTGGTCGGCTGGGTGGAGTTCTGATGAGAGGGAAGTCCAATGTGGAAAATGGTGGCGCCCGTGGAGTGGGTGGGGGTCGTCTGGCTTGTTGTGAGGTTCTGCCGGGGTGGTGGGCCAAGGCTGGAACCCACCATGCCTCCCGACTGCCTCATGAACGGCTGGGCACAGGGAGAGCAAGAAACCGCTCTGCCCCATGTCTGAGAGTCTCTGGACCAGCATACCTGGGCCGGATTGAGGAAAGAAACTGCTCCAGGGTGGGTGTCGATGATCCGGGCTGTGATGGGCTGGTCGGCTGGGTGGAGTTCTGATGAGAGGAAGTCCAATGTGGAAAATGGCGGCGCCCGTGGAGTGGGTGGGGGTCGTCTGGCTTGTTGTGAGGTTCTGCCGGGGTGGTGGGCCAAGGCTGGAACCCACCATGCCTCCCGACTGCCTCATGAGCGGCTGGGCACAGGGGAGAGCAAGGAACCGCTCTGCCCCATGTCTGAGAGTCTCTGGACCAGCATACCTGGGCCGGATTGAGGAAGAAACTGCTCCAGGGTGGGTGTCGATGATCCGGGCTGTGATGGGCTAGTCGGCTGGGTGGAGTTCTGATGAGAGGGAAGTCCAATGTGGAAAATGGCGGGCGCCCGTGGAGTGGGTGGGGGTCGTCTGGCTTGTTGTGAGGTTCTGCCGGGGTGGTGGGCCAAGGCTGGAACCCACCATGCCTCCCGACTGCCTCATGAACGGCTGGGCACAGGGGAGAGCAAGGAACCGCTCTGCCCCATGTCTGAGAGTCTCTGGACCAGCATACCTGGGCCGGATTGAGGAAGAAACTGCTCCAGGGTGGGTGTCGATGATCCGGGCTGTGACGGGCTGGTCGGCTGGGTGGAGTTCTGATGAGAGGGAAGTCCAATGTGGAAAATGGCGGCGCCCGTGGAGTGGGTGGGGGGGTCGCTCTGGCTTGTTGTGAGGTTCTGCCGGGGTGGTGGGCCAAGGCTGGAACCCACCATGCCCCCCGACTGCCTCATGAACGGCTGGGCACAGGAGAGGCAAGGAACCGCTCTGCCCCATGTCTGAGAGTCTCTGGACCAGCATACCTGGGCGGATTGAGGAAGAAACTGCTCCAGGGTGGGTGTCGAATGATCCGGGCTGTGACGGGCTGGTCGGCTGGGTGGAGTTCTGATGAGAGGGAAGTCCAATGTGGAAAATGGCGGCGCCCGTGGAGTGGGTGGGGGGTCGTCTGGCTTGTTGTGAGGTTCTGCCGGGGTGGTGGGCCAAGGCTGGAACCCACCATGCCTCCCGACTGCCTCATGAACGGCTGGGCACAGGGAGAGCAAGGAACCGCTCTGCCCCATGTCTGAGAGCTCTCTGGACCAGCATACCTGGGCCGGGATTGAGGGAGAAACTGCTCCAGGGTGGGTGCCGATGATCCGGGCTGTGATGGGCTGGTCGGCTGGGTGGAGTTCTGATGAGAGGGAAGTCCAATGTGGAAAATGGCGGCGCCCGTGGAGTGGGTGGGGGTCGTCTGGCTTGTTGTGAGGTTCTGCGGGGTGGTGGGCCAGGGCTGGAACCCACCATGCCTCCCGACTTGCCTCATGAACGGCTGGGCACAGGGGGAGCAAAGGAACCGCTCTGCCCCATGTCTGAGAGTCTCTGGACCAGCATACCTGGGCGGATTGAGGGAAGAAACTGCTCCAGGGTGGGTGTCGATGATCCGGGCTGTGATGGGCTGGTCGGCTGGGTGGAGTTCTGATGAGAGGGAAGTCCAATGTGGAAAATGGCGGGCGCCGTGGAGTGGGGTGGGGGTCGTCTGGCTTGTTGTGAGGTTCTGCCGGGGTGGTGGGCCAAGGCTGGAACCCACCATGCCTCCGACTGACTCATGAACGGCTGGGCACAGGGAGGCAAGGAACCGCTCTGCCCCATGTCTGAGAGTCTCTGGACCAGCATACCTGGGCCGGATTGAGGAAGAAACTGCTCCAGGTGGGTGTCGATGAACCGGGCTGTGACGGGCTGGTCGGCTGGGTGGAGTTCTGATGGAGAGGAAGTCCAATGTGGAAAATGGCGGCGCCCGTGGAGTGGGTGGGGGTGCGTCTGGCTTGTTGTGAGGTTCTGCCGGGGGTGGTGGGCCAAGGCTGGAACCCACCATGCCTCCCGACTCCCTCATGAAGCGGCTGGGCACAGGGAGAGCAAGGAACTCTGCCCCATGTCTGAGAAGTCTCTGGACCCAGCATACCTGGGCCGGATTGAGGAAGAAACTGCTCCAGGGTGGGTGTCGATGATCCGGGCTGTTGGGCTGGTCGGCTGGGTGGAGTTCTGATGAGAGGGAAGTCCAATGTGGAAAATGAGCGGCGCCCCTTGAGTGGGTGGGGTCGTCCTGGCTTGTTGTGAGGTTCTGCCGGGGTGGTGGGCCAAGGCTGGAACCCACCATGCCTCCCGACTGCCTCATGAACGGGCTGGGCACAGGGAGAGCAAGGAACCGCTCTGCCCCATGTCTGAGAGTCTCTGGACCAGCATACCTGGGCGGATTGAGGGAAGAAACTGCTCCAGGGTGGGTGTCGATGATCCGGGCTGTGACGGGCTGGTCGGCTGGGTGGAGTTCTGATGAGAGGGAAGTCCAATGTGGAAAATGGCGGCGCCCGTGGAGTGGGTGGGGGTCGTCTGGCTTTGTTGTGAGGTTCTGCCGGGGTGGTGGGCCAGGCTGGAACCCACCATGCCTCCCGACTGCCTCATGAACGGCTGGGCACAGGAGAGCAAGGAACCGCTCTGCCCCATGTCTGAGAGTCTCTGGACCAGCATACCTGGGCGGATTGAGGAAGAAACTGCTCCAGGGTGGGTGTCGGTGATCCGGGCTGTGATGGGCTGGTCGGCTGGGTGGAGTTCTGATGAGAGGGAAGTCCAATGTGGAAAAATGGCGGCGCCCGTGGAGTGGGTGGGGGGGTCGTCTGGCTTGTTGTGAGGTTCTGCGGGGTGGTGGGCCAAGGCTGGAACCCACCATGCCTCCCGACTGCCTCATGAACGGCTGAGCACAGGGAGAGCAAGGAACCGCTCTGCCCCATGTCTGAGAGTCTCTGGACCAGCATACCTGGGCGGATTGAGGAAGAAACTGCTCCAGGGTGGGTGTCGATGATCCGGGCTGTGATGGGCTGGTCGGCTGGGTGGAGTTCTGATGAGAGGGAAGTCCAATGTGGAAAATGGCGGCGCCCGTGGAGTGGAGTGGGGGGTCGTCTGGCTTGTTGTGAGGTTCTGCCGGGGTGGTGGGCTCAGGCTGGAACCCACCATGCCTCCGACTGCCTCATGAACGGCTGGGCACAGGGAGAGCAAGGAACCGCTCTGCCCCATGTCTGAGAGTCTCTGGACCAGCATACCTGGGCCGGATTGAGGAAGAAACTGCTCCAGGGTGGGTGTCGATGATCCGGGCTGTGATGGGCTGGTCGGCTGGGTGGAGTTCTTGATGAGAGGGAAGTCCAATGTGGGAAAATGGCGGCGCCCGTGGAGTGGGTGGGGGGTCGTCTGGCTTGTTGTGAGGTTCTGCGGGGTGGTGGGCCAGGCTGGAACCCACCATGCCTCCCGACTGACTCATGAACGGCTGGGCAACAGGGAGAGCAAGGAA
>JAJIBD010031850.1:0-21768 GCA_021461705.1 Cryptotis parvus
CCTCACCTCACTTAGGCCATGGTACCTACCCAGAGGTGAGTTTGGTGAATGAGACTCACTGGCTGCTGGGAAAATCTGCCTCTTATCAGTCTAGACTAATTGCCTCCGCAGGCTGGGAAGGCTGAGTCCGCCTGGGATTCCCGGCCGTCCTGTCGAGGCCCAGTGTCAGGTCAAGGATGTGAGGGTCACCTGGGTCACTCCTGCAGTGCCCAGGGGCCTCCCAAGGCTGCTCCTGGCAGCATGCGGGACCATGCGGTGCCAGGGATCAAACCAGAGTGCGCTGTATGCAGGGTGGCGCCGGCCCTAGAAAGATCTTGGGTTAGTGTTTGGTTTCCTGAGTCAGGTCTGGCAGAGCTCTGGCCTCCTGTCTCGCCTTCTGGCTGAGCTCAGGGAACCATATGGGTCCTGGGGTAGAACCTGGGTCAGCTGTGTGTAAGGCAAGAGCCCGCCCCACTGTGCTATAACCCCAAGATACATTTTTTTTGGTTTGGGGGACGACTGGGCAGGTGCTGGCTGTGCGCTTCTGGAATAACTCCTGGCCGGGGTTTGTGGACCATTTGGGATACTAGGAATGCATCAGCCCTGTGCAAGGCAAACACCTACCTACTGTGTCAGCGCTCTGGCTCCCAAGAGTTGGTTTGAGGCACTGGGATGGGGTCATATGTTCACCTGTGTGCAGGTTTCAGGGCCTTATTCCTCCTGCTCAACAGCTGTGGAGAATCTCATCATTTGGGAAGAGGTGGGTGAATGAGTGAACTGATCTAACCCCAAATCCATTGTTTAAAGGAGTTGGGCTGAGCTACAAGGCCTGAAGGGGAAGAAACAGTTTATGGATTGTACCTTGCTAAGGGGACCAGGGCGAGAGGCAAGGGACCAGAGCTGACCAGCTAGTGTCTGGTCCTCCACACTCTCGTCGCCTCTCTCTCCTGAGTAGTTGACGTTCTCCTGGCCAAGCCGCGCCTGCCCGCTGCCTGCTGTCCTGGCCCCAGGCAGAGGAAAGGGAAGAACTGACCCTGATTTGGCTGGGGAGGGAGGGGCAGGCCACCCAGGGTTGGTCGGAGATGGCGTGAGCCCGCCCTCACGCTTCTCACTCGCTGGTCCTGTCCGGCTCTCCACACTCGGCTCCTGCCGCCCCTTCAGAGTCCGCCTCACACTCGAATACACTTCTTTCTGCTTTAAAAAATTTTTGGTAATCAGATGATGATTTATAGTCTCTATAGTTTTAGAAGTGACTTTTCATAAATATCCCCAGAGCGAATCTCTCCAGCCTGCTGGGGGCCAGATGCGGACGGGTCTGGACGAGCCATCGATTTAATCCTGTACATTTACAATTGGAACCAGTTTTCCTTTTTATTCAACAACATTACAGATTTGTAAATAATATGTAGAAACAGGCTTCAGGCCTCCCTTTGCTTTCATGTATGGTATGGCCTTACAACGTTAGTAGTTTCCTGTGAGGCATACATTAGGACGAGCCTTTCATTTTGTTTCTGTTTTAGTAAAGAGTTGGCTTAATAGGAGAGATTATTAAGAAAGGGGGTGGGGGTGGGCAATGGGGAAAGGATGTATATTTCCCCTTTATTGACTCCCCTAATTCCCTGGAATGAATGACGGTCTTTTCTTCCCATCTCTCTCGAAATCTCTTCAGACTCTGCTTTCTTTGGGAAGCCTGGTCTCGAGCCTTGGTGGGATGGCCAGCCTAGGACTGCCCAGGCAAAGCCAGTTAGGCCTGATTTTTTCTTTGCTTTTTTTCCTTTAAACGCACCCAGCAATGCCTGCTTCCTTCTGGCTCTGCACCTTAGGAATTACTCTAGGCTGTGCCTCGGGACCATAGGTTCAGGATCGAACTCTGGCCAGTAATGGGCGACCAGAAGGCAAACGCCCTACCCACTTAGACTATCATTCTGGCCCCTTAGTTAGCGTGACTTTAAAGCCTGATGTCCACGCCTCCGCAATAATTTGGGCTGTGGGTGTAGGAGGGCGTGGTTAGGCAGCTTCCCAGTTGTTTGTCAGGCACAGCCAAGAACATGCAGAGATAACCATGTCCCCTGCCATACTGGCCGCCACTGTACTGTCCACCACGAAGTGACCACACAGCTCTGGGTCTCAGCCTCACCTGCAGTCTGAGACGGCTCTGCTCTCGGAAGGTAGCCTTGATATTTGCATGAGCCAAAACTCAGTCTTCTCACCTACAATGTAATTGTCTCAGGCTCCTGGGAATACTATACTTCCATCATCTTCGTCTCCCAATTACACCGCTCTGGGAGAGTAAGGATCGCTTGTGGAGCTGGGAGTCACAGCAAGGGGTGCAGGTTTTCCAGAAGACCACTCTGGAGTGCCGAGGGTCCATACTCTGGAGCACGGAGGGTCATCCATTCTGGAGGCTGAAGGTCCACTCTGGGAGCACCAAGGGTTCACTTGAGCACGGAGGGTCCACTCTGGAGCACTCAGGTTCCACTTTGAGTGTCGTAGGCCCAATTTGGAGCACCATGGGTCAAATTCTGGAGCACGGAGGGTCCACTCTGAGCACCGATGGTCCACTCTTGAGGGTCGGGCGCCCACTTGGAGCACCAGGCGTCCACTTTGGGCACTGCAGCTCCAAGGGTCCACTCTGAGCACGGAAGGTACACTCTAGAGCACCAAGGGTCCACTTTGGAGCACTCAAGGGCTCACTTGAGCACCGAGGGTCCACTTTTGAGCACTTGGGGTCCACTTTGGAGCACCGGAGCGCCCACTCTGGAGCACCAGACACTTTTCTTACTCCACACAGCCCCCTAGTCTGAGGCCGCCCTGGAGAAACCTCCTAATTTAGCAAGTCAGCTCCGTGGCTAGTGCTTCAGTCCATGACCAGCACTTAAGTTCCGTGGGTCAGTGCTCGAGTTCAGGTTAGCACTGCAGCTCCAGGCCAGAGCCAGTATGTTGGAAAGACTATGGGCAAGAGACTGTGAGTGCCTGCCGATGACCCCATCCCACCTTGCACTATACGGTGACTGAGCACTGCCGGCTATCACCCCATCATGCCCATTACTCAGGTGTCTCCCAGGAGGGCCCCTGGAGCCCCTGGGCACTGAAGCTGCGCCCCCCAACAGTCCCTAAAGGATCTAGAATGGGGCTGACGGCTGTCTGCATGGACTTCCTTCCCAGCCCAGCTTCCAGCCAGAAATTACATGGATTCCTTTCTGTGGACGAGAGGACGCTGGTCAGGAGCTGTGAGACAGGCTTCCCCACCTGCAGCCTGAGCATTAACCCTGAGAAGGCCGTGAACACGCTCAGCTCAGGAGTATGAAGGCCACCTCCCGCTGTGCTGGGATCCTCAGGGTTTACGTTCAGAGCTGGGTCCCGGAGCAAGCCTCCTCTGCCGCCTCCCACTGCCCCTCCTGCACTGCCCTCCTCACCAGACCCCCTCCTGCACTGCCCCTCCTGCACTGACCCTCCTGCACTGACCCTCCTGCACTGACCCCTCCCCTGCACTGACCCCTCCCCTGCACTGACCTCCCCTGCACCCCACCCCACTGACCTTCCCTGCACTGACCTTCCTGCACTGCCTCTCCCAAGAACTGACCCCCTCCCCCGACTGACCCCTCCCTGCACCTGACCCCTCCTGCACTGACCTTCCCTGCACTGCCCCCCCACACTGACTCCTCCCTGCACTGCCTCTGCACAGCCCCTCCCCGTAATTCTGCCTCCTACCCAGCACTGACCCCACCTCATGGCAGACTGCTAAGACCATGATCTCACTGAGGGATTATTCCCAGGTGTGGAGCCTAATTTAGCCTAAAAGTAAAATAGAGGCCACGTTTGGGGGTTTTTACTTCCTGGTCAGGTGTGTCACCAACACCGCGTGGGTGGGTTTTTATGTATGGTAATAAATACTCCAGGGAAAACAGATTCATGCATGGCAAAGAAACCCACCATCACATTCCCCGGCCAGGCCTGCAATCAGGGAAACTCCCCACGATGACAGAACCTGTAGGCCGGACCCTCCTACTCCCATCTGCAGAGACTGACTCCCAGTTCCTCCCATCTGTCCACCTACTCATCCATCCACTCACCAGTCATTTAGCCATTGATCATCCATCCACCCCTTCAATTTACCTTCCATCCATCTGTTCATCTTCCATCCATCCATCCGCTCATCTTCCATCCATCCATCCATTCATCTTCCATCCATCCATCCGCTCATCCCTTCCATCCATCCATCCACCATCTTCCATCCATCCACTTTCCATCCAATTCTACTTGTACACACTCATGTACTCTATTCACGCACATCAAACGTGTGTTTGTCTATCAGCTTTCCAGTGGGAGATGCTGTGGTCCAGCAGTGGAGAGCCAGAGGCCCTGGGAGAGGAAACCAAAGGCAGCCTCTTAGGTAAAGCTGAGTCACCTGTAGGTGGGGGCTGAGGTCACCTATAGGTGAGGTCACCCATAGGTGGGGCTGAGGTCACCCGTAGGTGGGGGGCTGAGGTCACCAGGGGCTGAGGTCACCCGTAGGTGGGGCTGAGGTCACCCATAGTGGGGCTTATGTCACCCATAGGTAGGGGCTGAGGTCACCCATTAATACAGGTCAGGAGAGAGCGGTGGGCCGGCAGTGACAGAGCAGGAAAATCCTCTGAGTGGCGGCTCCAGGGGAAGGGACAGATTCTGCCCATACCTGGGACCGAGGCTTCAGCAGAGGGAGCCACAGAGAGCAAGTGGCACCTCGCAGAGGGAGTGATGCCATGGAGGACGCAGAGGAGGAGAGCTGAGAGCAGATCGGACTCCGGGGCCAGGTCCGTGAGGTCCATGAGGTGCCCTCAGAGCCTCCAGCAACCTGTGTAGTGGTGCAGGAGGGGGCCAAGAGAAGAAGAGTCGAGGCGGCACAAGGGTGCTTGACCTGTGGAGGCAGGTGAGTGGTGGAAGGCGTTTGTCTTGGCCCTGGTGCACAAGGTGTGGTGGGAAGCAAAGCCTCCCCCTGTCTCGGCTGTGGCAGGTGTGGCGGAAGGCGTTTGTCTCGGCCGGAGGTGTGGAGGGAAGCAGCATTTGTCTCGCCGCGGCGGTGGTGTGGCGGAAGGCGCTTGTTCTCGCATGGCCCATGCTGGTTCCATCCAGCAGCACAGAGGGACCTGGCCCTGCTGGGCTGATCCCTGAGCAGCAGAGCCACCTCCTCCACCTCCCAGTCTCCTCCTGCCTCTCCTCCCATCCCCTCTTCCTCCTCCTTCTCCTTTCTCCCTCTCCTCCCTCCCTCCCTCCCTCCTCCTCTTCCTCCTCCATCCCCCTCCTCCTTACCCCTCAGCACACCTTGCATCTGTGCCCAACTTCAAGTAACTGCCCCCCACCTGAGGGGCCCCTTCACTGCCCCGCACTGAGTCTTTTCCAAGGCCAAGTGGCATGGGTGCTTGGGCTGGGAGCGCACTTTGTGTGTGAGGGCTTCCTTCAAAGCTGGGAGGACATGAGGCTGTCCTCTGCCCCCACTCCTGCCCATCGACCTCACCAATTTTCACCACCTGTCGTGAGTGCCTGGTGGCAGGTGGTGGGGGCAGTGAGACAGGGAGCCAGGCAGGTGGTTGCCCTGCCTTTGTTCATCATGGTCTAGCTCCCTGCCTGTACCATGTCACGTGTCCCCACTACGATAGCCAGCTGAGCCAGGAGGAAGCAGCCTGGTGGCCTCCGCTGACTTCCGAAAAGCAGCCGCCTGGGGTCTGGGAGTCCCCCACAAGCTCAGCCTCCCGGGAAGAGCAAGTCATGTGGCTTAGTCCTGCCCAGAGACCCCTTCCTCCTCTGCCCTGCTCCCCCACTGCTGCCCCAGCCACCGTCATGCTGTCAATGCACCTCCAGGGAACGGGTACTGGACACCCGGGGCTGCTGGCCCGCGCCCACCCCAGTGGTTTCCGGGTGTCGCTCCTTCATTTGGCCTCTGTGGCTCCCAGAGCCAGTGATGTTCCCACAGGTCCGGAGACTGAGTCCAAGGTCTCCTGGAGGCAAGTAGTAGTTCCCAGGATGTATGGGAGACATGTCTGTCCACCGTCACATCTCGCGGTGGCCACGTGGAGGGAGGACCAGGGAAAAACCGGTGAGCGTTTGGGGAAGTGGGGGGGATGTCCCCAGCTGACCACGCAGGACCGGTTCTTTGTGGTCCAAGAGCCAGACAGCAGAGGTCACGGGTTACGGGCAAAAAGCAAGGGCAGAGAAACAGAAAAATGCTGGTCTGTGGTTTTTGAAAAAAAGAAGAAAAAAAAAGAATGAAAAGTTCCCGTGCGCTCTTCCGTGTGAGAACGCGACTCTAAGCTGGCACAAAATATCTGTAAGAAGCTATTCTTAGAGTTACTTAGAAAAAATAGCAGCAGCCAAATGCATCTTTACTGGGATTCATATGGGGTCCCGGGCTAGGGGGACATTTAAGCTAGGAGCCAGATAGTAAGTAATTTAAACATCACAGGAAATTTAACCTAGGGAATTCAATTTTGCATCCAAGTTCTCTCTGTAAATGAAAATGTCCACATAAATAGAAGTCTGATTTGCTCTTGACTTTTTTAATAAAATAATAGAGGTAATTGACAGCCAAGAACAAATGCATATTTTAGTGAATGGTATTATGCTCCACCAACGTCCTTGGAAATAAAAAAGAACATATGTTAACACAGCTCCATCAGCAATCGTGCTCTGTTAAACAGCTCCAAACACAAGTATTTATTAAAAAATGCTAACGGCGTTTCCTTTAGGGTTATCTAATTGTTGGCTTTAAATTAGCTGGTTAATGTAATTAATTATACATGTAGAATTATATAGTCAGGCTATAATTTATTATATGTATGCATATATAAATTATATAATATTCTGTTGTAAATTAATTTAATATAAGCACACAGAATGACTTCTTGAAAATATTAAATAGTTCATAATGTGGTTATAAATCAAAACTAATCTGAATTTCCTCTTAATTTTGAATTTTGAGAAGGAGGATGCTTTAACTCACTGTAGGGGACTTTGGGGGTGCCGACTGTGTTTTAGATTAAATCCATAGCCTGTAATTATTTTAATAATATTCAACTGAAAAACTCCCCCAAATAAAAAGCCAGAGCACTCCTAATTTGTGTAAGGCCGGGCAGCATTTTTTCTTCAAAGGGTAAAACTGCAATGAACGTTTATTTGAAAATTGACCTCCTCCATCTGACTCCTCCTCCATCAGGTCCCTAAAGCTGCACCCTCCAGGCCCTAGGCGTTCCTGACCCGCCTGCAAGCAGCGGCTCGGCCCTGGGGAGGCGTTTGCCCGTGCTGTCTGTTCCAGGAGACCCCGTTTGGCTTGGGTCTGCCTGTTCTGGGGAGGGGCGGATCATCAGCTTCCATCTGCTTTCTTGGCAGGGACGGGGGGCTGCACTCACGGAGGTGCTCAGGGACACGGGAGGCCAGGTTGGAATCCCCTTCATTTGCTTTCCATGAACAGTTAGCTCGGGTGGCCCCGCTCAGCACCCTGGGGGACGCAGCCTGGGGTGCCTGCAGTCCCTGTCACCTAACTCAAAACCCGCTAAAGCTCTGAGGCCAACAGATAAGAGGGACGTGGCACAAGCTCGTGGCCTTCACCAGGGTGGCATGCACAGCCATGTGCCACCCTTGGAGCCGACTCGCCCCCCACGCTCAAGTCCAGAGTCCCGGCTGTGCGGGCCTCTACCAGGGTGAGGTTTGAAGCAGGTACCATCACCAGAGAGCCCTAACTGATGGGCCCTGGTGATGAAGGGGAAGGTGACCACTCAGAGTTCTGTCCCCACGCCTGTCCCATGAGCTCGGACAGCTAAAAGGAGAGAGCCCAGGACTCAACCCCCCCATCTGTGCTGCTTTAGGGCGCTGCGAGCCGTGCTCAGGAGACTGGCGCATCTCACGGAGATTCTCAGCCGGGCATCCAGGCGGAGCTGCTGGGCCCTGCAGGACTGGGGATCCCTGGGGCGGTGCTGGGGCCTCCTGGGGTGCACTAGCAATGCTCAGAGGACTTTGTGGTGGCAGGACACTAGCCCCGTGATGCAGGCCCCAAGCCTCTGTCCCTCACGCCCCCACTCCAGCCCGTGGAGACACTGACCCACCTGTCCCCGGCTCTAGCTGGGACTTAATTCTTCTCATGTAGCTCAGCCCTGCATTTGGGGGCCAGCTTTAAGTCCTCATCTTTCAGACTCTGGGTGGGGCCGGTGTCCCCTAACCCACCCTGACCCAAGCCTCTTGTCCCCACATGGGCCCATTTGCCCTTGCTGGCATGCACGACCTCACGGGGTCCATACACCAGACCCCGTGGCCTGCGCACGCTGCTGTCTCATTGGAAACTCTCACCGGATTGTCAAGAGGTGAAACTGGGATTCTCAGCGCTTGGCAAGAAAAAGGCGATTGGCCAGAAAAACACATTTTTTTAGTTTTATTTATTTTATTTTTCTCCATCCTGAACCACTCACTTCTCCAAAGCGGTTACCCTGAGGATTTCAGAAATTCCATTTCTTGGCCTGCGAAAGGCGATGACTCATCCCACCAGAATCTTCCTGTGTCAGAAAGCTCGTGGGAGGGCTGTTGCTGGCACGGTGGCCAGAAGGAAGACCCTCATGCAAGTAATTGTTTCTGGCCTCGCAGCCCGCGCTGCCACGGGAGGGCGAGCAGCCACGCCACGTAAAGCCGCCGCTTGCTCTAGATCCTGCAGAGGGACGGGGCTTCCATGCTCCTCTGCAGACTCCCTGCCACGCTGCGTCTCCTGCGAGCCTGGGCACAGGCTTAGGTCCAGGTGTGCCACAGGACCCGGCTGGGTTTTCCTCTGGCTCACTGGTGTGCCAGGGTCTTGACCGGCTGTCGCTGCAGTAGGGAGGCCAGAGGGATGCCCTGAGCATGGTTGACGTCCGCCTTGCACAGAGGCTGTGGGAAGCAAGAGCTCGGCCAGGGCCGTCATTTACCGCTGGGCAGAAGCTCTGCTGACTCACATGTCCTGCCACCACTGGGGAGGGCACGCCTACGGACCCTCATGGCCTGCAGTCCTCACGGGGACACGCCTGCGGTCCCCTCACAGTGGACACGCCTGCGGTCCCCTCACAGTGGACACACCTGAAGTTTCCCTCATGGCAAACACGCCTGCAGTCCCCTCACAGTGGACACGCCTGCAGTCCCCTCACAGTGGACACGCCTGCAGTCCCCTCACAGTGGACACACCCCAAGTTTCCCTCATGGCAAACATGCCTGCAGTCCCCCTCACAGTGGACACGCCTGCAGTCCCCTCAGTGGACACGCCCCGCGTCCCCTCATAGTGGACACGCCTGTGGTCCCCTCACAGTGGACACGCCTGCGGTCCCCTCACAGTGGACACACCTGAAGTTTCCTCATGGCGAACACACCCGCAGTCCCTCACGGCTGGTGCAGGGGCTTCAGAAAACGACACCTATCCCTGGAGGAAGCTCCTTTATAGGGAAGACATTCCACAACGTTAGCAAGAGAGGAACTTTCCAGGAACAGGAGACAGGACAGGCCAAAGGGCTCCCCGGACCCCCGACCCTCTAGGGCTGTGTTGGCTGCAGTAATTCCTGCGTCCTTTCTTCTCTTCCTCTCTTGCCCTCCGTGGTCTTCCTCTGAAGATGTGGCAGCATCTTGTCACTGCCGCCAGCACGCAGACAGGCAGACCCCAGCGAGATTCGCATTGTCGGGTGTTTCACATCCACGGAGAAACTGAGATCCAGGTATCTCCTGGATCTACGAGACTCCCTGCATGAGCCTACGACTCCCTGCATGCTCCACGACCGAAAGCAAGATTCGGGGCCAGCAAAAGTTCAGAGCACAGGCCCTGCCACGCCCTCTCGTGCTCCCAGCTCGGCCGGGGCGGAGAGAGGAAGGATGGCAGACGGGCTCTGACGTCACCAGGCCGGAGGTGGGCGGGAGAATGGGGGAGACAGACCGTGGCTCGATGTCACTCTCCTGCGCAGGCAGCCCGCAGTAGGATTTATAACAAAACACTTTTTTTTTTTGCTTTTGGGTCACACCCCGCAATGCTCAGGGGTTACTCCTGGTTCTTTTGCTCAGGAATTACTCCTGGCTGTGCACAGGGGACCATATGGGATGCCGGATTGAACCAGGACAGCCGCGCATGCAAGGCAACGCACTCACAGTGGGCTGTCCTCCGGCCCCTCGAAAACACTAATTTAATAATTAAAGGAAGTATGCAGGAGTGCCATTCTGGCTCAGGAGACCAGGCCTGCAGACGCCAAAGCTTGGGGCATCCAGCCTTGGCAGGGGAAGGGGGTGGAAGCAAGAAAGAGCCAAGGTGGGGGGAAGGCGGCAGTCGCGTGGGGGCAAGAGTACCGGGCCGTGTCCAGCAGGACCAGACTTCCTGCCTGCCCTCCGCCCCGCCCACCTCCTGCCCTCCTTTCCTCCTCCCTTCCCAGCCTTCAATGAGACGCTGACTGGGCCCTGGCGCTCCTCCTGAGCCAAGTTTTCAGAGGCCTTAGAACACAGCCCACTGACGCACACCCTGCGCACAGAAAGGCCTGTGAGGATACACAAAACAGCCTCACACCCCCGAGAAAGAGTGGGATTTGTCGCGAGGATTGAATTCGCTCAGTGATTTGAATTTCCCCACCCCGAGGTGAATGATTTAGGTGGCCTTGACCGTGCGGCCGCAGGGATTAATGTGGACTGATGATTGCTGAGGCGATCATTGCGGCGGCGCCGTTAATTATCCTTATTGATCGTAGCTTTCAAAGATGAAGCATTCTGCTGACTGGAAAATACGCTCTTCCTGCAAGGTCACGGCCGCGCCGAGGAAGCGAAATAATTGCATTAACAAACAAAGAAATAAAAATAAACCCTGGCGGAGCATCATGTAATTAAGGACCAAAGGCAGCGTTTGGTCTTGTTTACAAAAAAAGACCCCGTTCTTGTCAAGGGGTTTTCTGGAGTGCTTCCTGCAGGTGACCAGGAGGGATCGGGTTCCCAGGCCTGCCAGAGGCTCCCCTGACTCACCTGCTGGTGGGGGAGCCCCGCGACTTGTCTGAAAATACTAATGATACGTTCGATGTGATACGTCGATGAAAGGTGAGACAGGAAGTAGTGACCGGGCCTCGGGCCTGTCCGTTCTCTGGGAGAGTCTGAGCACATCCGTCCTCTGGCCATGTGGTTTCCATCGCTGTGAAGAGCTCAGGCCTGGGGTCAGCATCCCCTTTGGGTGCGTTTCTCAGGAGAAGGGGTGGGAATCTCTGCTTCCAGCCCTAGAGCAGACTTTGGACTTTAAAAAACAAAACAGCTTTTACGGGTAATGTGCAAAGCCCTGTGGGGGGGCACTGAGGTTTTCTGTCTGAGCCAGGTGCTATGGCATGTGGACACCCCTCACAGGGTGTTGGGGTGACTGTGACCCAGAGTAGAGCCCCACATCTGGGAAAGTGGGGAGTGGCCCTCACAGTCCTGCCCGGGCAGCCTGGGCAGGAGCAGACCCCAGACCACTGTTTGTGGAGTGGGGCCCAAATGGAAGCAAGTATCCAGATGGGGGTGGGGCAATTCATACCAAACACTGTTTCGGGAGTCCCAGGCCTGACTGAGCCTAAGTCACCTGGGCAGTGTCAGCTCGAGCCCTGCTGCACACGCCCCTCTCAGCTCTCTCCACACCACTTCCCTCATTTTAATTTTACTTCATTTTGATGTTGGTTTTTTGAGCCACACCTGGCAATGCTCAGGGGTTACTCCTGATCTGTGCTCAGGAATCACTCCTTGTGGTGCCTCGGGACACTATATGAATTGAATCTGGGTTGGCTGCATGCAAGGCAAGTGCCCTACCTGCTGTATGGTCTCTCCAGCCCCCTCCCTCATTTTGTTTTACTTTTATATGTTTGGAACATTCTTTAACACCACAATTCTCGAGGTTATTCATAGTACAGTTATTTGGGGCATTCACTGTTCCAGCACCAATTCTACCACTGGTGTGACCTTCCCATCATCATTGTTCCCGTTTCCCACCTTCCCCCAATCCTGTCCCCTCAGCAGGTACAGAATAATTGACTTTATATGGCTTGTGACAACATATGCCTCACAATGGTGCTATTAAAGTCATTATCTAAGGGGTTACTGTGCGGGTGATGCCTGAGCCCTTGGGCTGTGCTGCCTGAGCCCTCGGTGGTGCTGGCTGAGTCTTCGGGTGGTGCTGGCCGAGCCTTCAGTGGTGCTGGCTGAGCCTTTGGGTGGTGCTGGCTGAGCCTTCAGTGTGATGGTTTCTGCTCTTTGAGTGTCATGGGCTTTTACGCACTTTCCCCATCAAATTTGCTGTGCTCATGCTGGGCTGTGTGTCACGTGTGTGGTCGCACACTCTGGGAGCTTTGGGACTAGGAAGCTTCAGCAGCTTGACGTCTCTCAGGGCCGGCGTGAAGCCGGGCTGTTCATCTGCCTGAGGAAGTCGGGTGGTGACACACCAGCCTCTGGGCAGGGTGGGGTCTTGATGGGGTCTTGGGCTGCCCTATCCCTAAAAGGCTTCAGAGAGCTCAGCCTGAGACTGGGTTTCCCTGGGATGATTCAGCAGGGGAGAGTAGTCCCCTGTCCTCATCATACACAAACAAGTCAGAGCAAGACAGGGACAGAATGGAGGAGAGTAACAAAGCTCCAAAGGAACAAGGACTTGAAGGGCTGACCTGGTCTTTGGGAGGAAGCTTGATAGTGAGTAGGAGACGGGGAAATGTGAGGGAAAGGAACCATCGGACGACAATGGAGGGACGGTGTCTGCCGCAGAGGCAGGCTGGGGCGGAGGGAAATGGGTGACATTGGTGGAGAGATGGGTGTTAGAATGTTATGCCAGAAACTTAATCGTGACGAATTTTGTAACACTGTAATTTCTGGTGGTTCCAATTTTTAAAAAAGTGATAAAAGGGAACAAGACACTGTTTATTACTGTTATGAAGTGGGCCAGGTACAGAGTTGTGTATTTTATTTAATTCCAGTTTAGCAGATGGATGGGAAACAAGCTCAGAGAGGCTGAGTGAGTTTCCCACTGACGCAAAGCTGGGGAGGGTCGAAACAGATTTGTGCTCAGGCCGTGACTCTGGCAGGGTAGTGATGCAGGCTCACCCCATTGCCGGTCGCGCTGTCTCTGTTCAGAGAACCACACACCTGCCTCAGCTCACCTGGGGACAGAGGAAGCTACAGTCTTGTCCGAAAGTGGGTGCCCTGTGGCCAACTGGACCTTCTCTTTGCGTGCATGCCTTTGTTCTGTGCAGAGTGATGTAGAGTCTTGCCCTGTGTCTTTTCCTCATGCATGTTCCCCGAGAGGTTTCAGGCCTCATCTCCAAGCCCATCTATTTTTTTTTTATAATGACCCCCACTTCCCATGTAGGGAATGTCTCATAATTGGTTTAACCTGCCTCTTACTTTGGGCCATTTACATTGTTTCCAATTGTAGTTATAGTTGGAGCTGTAGTGAACATCTGCAGACATCTATCTTGGTGGACAGACATGACCATTCCTCTCACCGGATTTCGGGGACAGAGGGATGTGCCGTCGATCCCAATGGCTCTCTGGGTTCAGCACCCCCACCCGCCACACGGCCCTTTCCCACAGCTTGGACCCTGGGCACGCTTTGGCTTTTCATGGTTGTAGGCGTTGGAGGAAAATGGCTCCTATGTTTATAATTCACATTTTCTTTGTGGGGTAAAACAGTTTTTCTATGTTAATTGACATCTGTTTATCTTTTTCAAAGTAATTATTCATATACTTGAGTCCTTTTTTGTGTGGGTAATTGATTAGGCACAGTGAGAGCCAGTAGCAATTTTGCCCCATGTCAGCCGCTCATGAGGTGCCGGGAGGGATGGCAGGTTCTAGCCCTGGCCCGCCACCCCAGCAGAGCCTCACAACAAGCCAGACGACCCCCCCCCACCCATGAGGACCTCCATTTTCCACATCCGGACTTCCCCCGTCTGAACTCCACCCAGCAGACCAGCCTATCACAGCCCGCCTCATTGGGATCCACTCTGCTGCAATCTTTTTTAATCCGGCCCAGGTATGCTGATCCAGAGACAGACATGGGGCAGAGCTGCTACTGGCTCTCCCTGTGCCCAGCCGCTCATGAGGTGTCCGGGAGGAAGGGCAGGTTCTAGCCCTGGCCCGCCACCCCAGCAGAGCCTCACAACAAACCAGGACGACCCCCACTCCATGAAGACCTCCATTTTCCACATCCGACTTCCCCTCCCTCAGAACTCCACCCAGCAGACCAGCCTATCACAGCTCAGCTCGCGTGGCTGCTTGCAGCCGGCGGTTCTTCAATAAATGCTGGATTTTGAGATGACTACAAGAGTATGCTACCTGCATGGCAGAGCCCGGCAAGCTACCCGTGTTCGTATTTGATATGCCAGATACCAGTAACAATTATAGACCTCATTCCCATGACCTGATGGAATGGTTTGAGGCTCTTTATGTTCCTGGAGCAAGCAGGTTCCCTTGGGCTCTACTTGCATGAGACAGGTCATATGGAGAGTGTTACTGGTGCCCGCTGAGCAAATCGACGATGAACGGAATACAGTGAATTGATTAGGCCTTTGTCTTTTTTCCCACCTTTCTTTTTTCATCTTTGAGGCTTCCAGGCCCCGAGATGGGGGCCAGTTGGTCCCTCTTGCTGGGGTCACTAGCTTTTGAGGATACAGAACCTGGAGACAGTTGATTGACTCTGCAGGGCAGCTGTGGCATGGTCAGGCGCTGTCCGGCCTGTGCCCTATTTCTGCTCAAGTCCCAAGCTCTCCAGGGCAGGCCCAGTGCCCTTCCGCCACACTTGTTACTGAAGTTACTCAGGTATTGCTGCTGATGCCACAGAAGCCTCCCAAACTTGCAGCAATGACACAGAAGACGGAGCCCAATGTAAACAGACCCTCGTGGAGTTGCAGGTACCTGGAACAGGACAAGGAGCGGGTGACCACCAGGCTGGGCGCTCCAAGCGTCCAGACAGACAGACAGGACCTGGTGGAGATGCAGAGCAGTGACACAATGGCCCAGGGTCACCCACATAGAGGCCTAGCATAGCTGTCTGGCCCTGTCCTGAGTGGCCCTGGGGAGAGAGGGGGACCTCGAGAATGGAGAAGACTGTGGGTCCAGAGAGGATCGAGTCAGAGCCTGGACTCTCAGCTCAAGGCTGGGAGAGCAGGAGGGTTGAGAGACTCAGGATCAAAAATTCTTTGATCTGTAAAGCCCCAGACCCAGAGCTTCAGAGAAACCCAGGTTTGATCCTGTGAACTGCTGGGACTCAACCAAGAGTGGAACCGGCTTCGCTGCCTTTCATGTAGCAGAGAGGTATAGGAGGGTCAGGAGACTGGGGGGAACCTCGGCGGACTCGGGGGTGCTGGCCCCACGCAAGCCCGGAGAACTGGAGCGAATCTTGTCTCAGGGTGCTGGCTCCTGCGCGAGGCCTGGAGAGCTGGAGCGAAGTCTTTTCTCGGGGTGCTGGCCCCGCGCCCCAGGCCCAGATCAGAAGGGACCCCTCCACAGCCTGACCAGGCGACACCGCTGTGTCTACTGCAGGACACTGTCACGCTCTTCTCCGCCCACTCTGTCTAGGGCTCAGAACCACAGGGAGGCCTGGGTCCCTCATAAAGACTCACTCCAGGGAGGAGGTGTCAGAGCCCCCCCGGCAGTACCCCAGAAGCTGGAATCTGCAGAGGGCCCGTGAAGGCAGTGCTGGGGGTAACAAAATAGGAGAGGGTCTTTGTGATGGAGAGAAAGAGAGGGAGAGAGTGTGGGATGGAGTGGATCAGGGTGTGTGTGTGTGTGTGTGTGGAGTGTGCGGTGAGTGTATGTGTGTGTGAGTGTGTGTATTTGACTCTGTGTGTGTGTGAGTCTGTGTGACTGATGGAGAGAGAAAAGAGAGTGAGAGTGTGTGGAATGGAGTAGATCAGGGTATGTGTGTGTGAATGTGTGTGTGTGTGTGAGTGTGTGTGTATGTGGGTCAGGGCTTACAGAAGAGGGTGCTGTGTTCAGCTCCTGTGGAGGTGGGTGAAAGGTCACTCCTTTCAGCGTTCCTGGTGGGTGCCTACAGCCCGAGTCTGCGTTTCCCCGGGGGGCTGGCTTACTGCTCTTCTCTTGGATGTCTGTCCCCTTGGGCGTCTTGCGGCAGGCTGTGGGCTGCCGATTCTCTTCCCTCCGAGTATCGGCCTTTACTCTCTCGGCCTGTAGCACTGTCTGTGGCCCAGAGCCCCGAGCCCTTCCTCCCCTTCCTCCACTCTGTTGTTCTTTCCGTGAAAGTGACGGATCTTAGACTGTGCTGTGGTCTCTTAGTGCAGGCAGGTATATTTTTTAGGTAATCAGAGCTAATGTATGTTTTACAGTTTGTAATTTTTTAAAATTTTGTGTACAAAGGCTTTTACTGCTTCAGGGTTTGTTTTCTTCCAGAAGCAGTAATTCCAGAGTCTCCTGTCTCTTTGTCACCTGTTTACGGAAGTGTTGATATAGCCGTGGGCCTGTCTGGGCTCTTTCGTCTGTTGCCCTGAATCTGTCTCAGCATCAGTGTTCGGAGGCTCTGTTTAAAGACCCCAAATCCATTTTCCATCTGGTTGGGCAAGAGCCCTCACTTTGTTCTTTTTCAGCCACTGTCAGTGTTTACTCTTTATGTTAATCTATAATTGACCTCCCAAAGTCCATCAAAGTTCACGGTTGGGATTTTGATTGGGGTTACAGTAGTTTGAGGAAAGAAATTTGGACTTTAAAAATATGGGAGGCGGGGAGTGACTGCTCAGAGGCTGGAGCACCTTCTCCCATGTGTAAGGCCTGGTTTCACCCCAGCGGCTGACCAGGGGCTGCCATTGCTAGCATCTAGGCCCCTGAGTGGACAGACCCTGATCATCATGGGCAGGTCTCACTGATAGTGGACATGTTCCAAGTGACAGTGGACAGGCCCCGAGAGGCAATGAACAGACCCCAAGTGGCAGTGGCAGGCCCACAGTGGCAGTGGACAGGGCCCAAGTGCAGTGGACAGGCCCCAAGAGGTAGTGCACAGGCCCCGAGGCAGTGGACAGGCCCTCAGAGGCAGTGGCTTGTGTCTGGGTGCTGCACAGCGTCCAGTCCTTGGCTTGCCATGGCCGTCACTCCCATCACTCCCCTGCAGCGCTGACCCCACCCACCCTCCCGGCACCCGCACTGCCGCTGAGGTTTGCTCTGTCCCTGGGGCTCCCTAAACACGCTTCTTCATGACCGGTGAGTGTTTCGGTTTGACTTGAGGGCACCTAAGTGGTGTTGGCCTTTCGGGCGCAGATTCTGAGCTTTGATCTGAGACACACCTGCCACCTGTCCTGCGTGGGGCCGAGGGTCTTGGTGTTGGTGCCACCATGAGGGGCCCCCACCCGCATTCTCCTACTGACCATGGAGCTGCTTGTGCTTCTCGAGGTTCCAAGGCCACCTCGCCGTGAGGCTGCTGGGAGTGTGGAGCCAGCACAGCCCCCGCCCTGTGGCTGGTGGCCGTGAGAACTGGGTAGCGACCGTGGTTCTCCAGAGAAGGCCGAGCTTGGAAGGTTCTGAATGGCTTCAAGGAGGAGGTGTGGAAGGTGTTGAGAGAGATTCTCGGCGGCTTCAGGCCGGCAGAGAGGCCCGGAGGGGCCTGAGTCCATGGCTGGGAGGGCCTTCAGGCCGGCAGAGAGGCCCGGAGGGGGCCTGAGTCCATGGCTGGGAGGGGCCTTGTGCCCCCACCATTGTCCCGAGGCCTGCAGCCAGCTCCACTCAGCCTCTTGGCACCCACCGGTGGGGTGGCTGAGCCCAGGGCCTTGGTTGGACCCTCTCAGGCCAAGGGTTCCCAGGGACGGGGCTGCTGCACCTTCCGCAGACACAAACAATAGACCGAAATCAGCTTTGAGCCCCAGGTGAGAAGCATTTAGCTGCTTGGTGTTTGTGGGCACAGCTTGGAAGATAAACACAAGCATCCCCAGGCCGAAAATTACGCAAAATGAACTCATCAGCCACTGAAGCACTGGAGGGCCCGGGTGGGGCTGCGCGTCTGATGTCACAACTAATCTATCACTGTCACGGGACGACTTCCTGCTTTTGACCTCACACAAAAAGGCGTAAAGGAGTTTGTGAGGAAAAGCTTGGAAGTCAAGTGGCGCGTCCAAACAGCATTTTAATGATTTAAGTAAAATGAATCAGAAACATGTGGATTTAATTTCCTGAAAATTCACATGGGTTTGGGACTTAAAGGAAAGTAGTACTTGGCACAATGTGTTCAGGATTTGGCTAAACTCAAAACATTTGAAAAACCTTTGAGCACTGGGTGACCTCAAACGTCTGTCTGGGTTTGCTCCATCCACGTGGGCAGTTGTGAAACTCCCGGCCCCGTGGCACTGTTCAGATGTCCTATCCACATGCCTCCATTTGTAAAGGGCTAATTAGGAGAACATCAGCAACTGGTATTGATTGCCTACACGTACTCGGTAAGTGGAGAGGGACCTAGGGAGCCCTACACGGGGCTTAGCCTCGGGGCCCAGCGCAGCCCTTGGGGAATGTGACTTCGTGACATCAGCCCTTCCCGCTCGTCGCGTCAGTTTCCAGAGCATGAAAGAGAGAAAAGTTATGTCCCTGGAACAGAGCTGGTAATCAGGCATCGCTTCTGGGTTTCTAAACGATGACTTTCAGTGTGTTGAAAAGGCCATCCATGCTTAAAATGTCCCATTGGCGATGCTAATTAGAATGTGGAAGAAGGCCGTGAAATGAGGGAGACCAGTGGTGGCAGAGGTGCTCCGGCAGCTGCAGCCCACACGCAGGCCCCAACGTTGGGACGGGAGAAGCCCGAGGCTTTTGCCCACAGCCTGCTCCTTCCTTGACCCAGAGCCTGGTGCTCCGGCCATGATTGTTTACTGAAATGTCTCCTCTTCTCGTGCCCCGAGCAGGAAGCCACGGCTCTCTGGGGCCACAGCCTGCGCCTGCGGTTGGGCCACTTTCCGGCAGGGCCCCGGCTTTGCCGATGCGCTTAGGAAAGGCTTGGGATGCCAACAGGCTGTAGCAGACAGAAAGGTGTGACTTGAAACAACGGTTTCTCCAAAGGTGTCAGGACCCTTAGATCAGTGTGTTGGGAAGCCCTCTCCACTCCGGGCTGGCGTGAGAAAAGGTTTCTAGAAAAAGGGAGTGTTCGACTCCAGCCACTAAAAATAAACCAGAAAGAAGAGAAGGAATGGAGGGAAGAGGAAACCCGCACAGTGCCAGACCTGCGGTGGGTCCCTCTGCCGTTGGTCTCTGCCGCTACGCCTGAGCTGCTGCTGGTCGCCTCAGTGCGGTGTGTTGACAGGAGTTTGCCGGCTGATCTCCCACTGTGGGCCTCCCATGGCCTCTGCCGTTCTGGCAACCCTGGGAGGGCGCCAAACGCGGCTCTGCCATCCATCACCCTAATGCGCGAACTTGAGAGCCTGAGATTTGAGACAATTGTGGAAGCGACAGGGAATGTCTTTCATTAAGGAGCAAGAGGTTACCGGGCCCCCTCCTGCCTCAGGCAGTCGAGTTTGGGGGGGAGGGAGGATCGCTGACACGGGGCGAGCTCAGGCCCCTTCCCTCCAGCAGAGGAGCAAGGCACAGAAACTCCCCTCCCCCAAACCTGGGCAACGTCGGGCCCCCAAACTCTGGGAACTAGAGGGGTGCGGGGGGGTGCAAACATCCTGAATGTTCCTCTGCAGTTGCTGGGACCCCCGGAGGGCGGCTGGGGGGGTGTGCAGGCTCTCAGACCCTCCCGGCGCAGTTCTTGGGGGTTCAGAATGAGCCCAGCTGGTTCCCGGCACCGGCTATGCCCAGGAACAGTTTTTCTTTCTTTCTTAAACGGGAAAAAGATCGGGCTCTGCACATGTATTTTTGGTAGGAATTAGAGCCTGCCCCTCCTCCTCCTCTCTGATTTCTCATAAATTAGTTCTACAATTTAATAAACTTCTAAAGTTGGTTCCACTCGAGGCAGCGCCGAGTGTTGGGCAGAATGATGGAGACCCTCTTGGTCCAGAGCCGGCCCCAGCTCTCTGCTTCCCGCTCCCCACTTCTCTCTTTTTCCTGCGCCTTCTGTCCCTCCAGATTTATGAGAGCAGCCATGGAACGAGCTGTTTTGTTTGAGCATATGAATATTGATGACGACACGTGCTGATTCTAGATGTATTAGTGACATTCATAATCCTGAATATCTGGGCATTTTCACGGGTAGTGAGGTACCAGGCTGCCGTCCCAGGAAATTCCCTTCTCTCGGTGCCTGTAAGCGGATCATTTCTGTGACTTTACAGATGAGGCTCTAAATTGAAGCTTATTCCAGAAGAAGGGAAAGGAAAATAGGAAATTAGGGTCCACGATTCCCCCAAAACTCCCTCTGTGCCTCACGGGCTGCCACAAACCCACCCCCTGTGCGACATGTTTGAATCTCTTGGTCACTGCTGAAATCACCCTGAGGAAGGTTTGGCTCGGGAGTGGACAGGGGCAGCTCCAGGAGCTTCCCGCCGGTGTGTGACAAGGCTGTATTACGTGGGGCCACACCACCCTGCGCTGCCCTCCCCAGGCCCGCCAGCTCCCAGCCCCATCCCGTGTCACACTGGCCACCCCTCCCTGCTCCCCTCTCCTGCCGGCATCACCGCTGCTGACCACCCTGTTTTCTTAGAAAAGTGTTTTATGACACTTTCTAGGGCTCCCTCAGATGCGGACCCGGCAGCCTCGTGTTTGTCTCTCTCCGGCCGCTCGTCTCCGGCTTCTTTGCTGCAGCCTTGTTCCAGCCTTTAGCTGGCCACTGTCCACCTCATCACAGGGCTTGTGCCTGGGCCAGTGCTGGCCTGTCTGGCTGTCTCCATGCCTTTGTTTCTTCCTCCACCGTGTCCCCTGGATGCGCTTTCCTGCTTAGTTTTCTCATTCAGGTGGCTACTTCCCGTGGGCCGGTGGCCCAGACCCTCTTCCTGTCCCCGCTCCCGCCAGCACTTGCTGTGCTCCAGGTCCTGACTCCAGCTCTCCTGCCCATTTGCCGAGTCCCTGCAGAAGCTGTAGCCCTCCCAGGCTTCCTCCTCCCCCAGGCCCGGTCACTCCTGTGACCGGATAGCCAGAGAAACGCGGGCCTCTGGGCGGCCGTGGGAGCCCCCAGGAATGTTCTTTGGGTGGTGTCCGGAGGTGCTGGCCTGAAATGACGCCCATGTCTCTACGGCCGACTGGGCTTACACATTCTGGCCCCGCTTCTGACCCCTCACCAAGCAGACGTGGTCACTACGACCTCAGCTCCCCCCCATGAGACCACAGCTGGGCACGGCGGGCTGAGACCTTGGTGAAGAAAGAGAAAAGCGACTCTACCTTTGTCCAGATCCAGTCCGTGAGGCACCGGTCCTCGATTGGCTCCTCTCTGGTCATTTCCTTTCCTCGCATCCCCTTCCTTGACAGGAAGTAAAGGACCACCCCACTTCCACCCCTTGGGGATTTCAGACAGCACCCAGAGAGTGGATCCTTGACAGCACTTGAGTGGATCCAGGACAGCACTTTGAGTGTACCAGGACAGCACCTGGAGTGAACCCAGGACAGCACTGTAGGTGGACTCAGAACACCAGCAATAGTGGACAGGACAGCAGTGGGAGTGGACACAGGACAACAGTGGGAGTGGATACATGACAGCACCCGGAGGGACACAGGACAGCAGTGTGAGTGGACACACAGGCAGCAGTGGGAGTGGACACAGGACAACAGTGGAAGTACAGGTCAGCAGTAGGAGGGCACAGGACAGCAGCAGCTGTGACACAGGACAACAGTGGGAGTGGACACAGGAGTTGACTCCTTCATTGCTCCAGCTGGTGGCCTCTGGGAACATAGGCCCAGGTCGGAGCTGCATTTCTAAGGGTG